>RJWM01021648.1:0-34961 GCA_004363535.1 Dasyprocta punctata
GCTGCCAGGACCGGCGAGTCAGAGCCAGCCGCAGCCACCTTCACCGCCTGCTCCCACATAAAAACAGGCCCCTGAGCCCAGGACCCAGCTCCTGAAGAGACAGGCGTTAGAGGAAAACCTTGCGGAGTCACAGGGCTGATCATCATCGCCGGCAGCGCTAATGAGGCACCCTGGGATTACCGAAGTTATTATCAGAGTCGTCTCGTTGAAAAAATTCTAACTTAATTGAAATCAATCCTTCAGTTCGGAAGGCAGGTGTTTTAAGAGGCTAAACATCAAAGCAAACTCTTTGTCTCTGAGGACCTCTCCCAGAGGGGGCAGGCAACAGGACGGCTCCAGGGAAAAGACCACCCTGGAAAGGGGACCACAGACGCCGCACTTAGAGAGCCCACCAAGCCCCGGGGGCAGCCACAGCGCTGGTGTTTACCCTCCACCCACCTGCTGGTCTCTTCTTCGCTGGTACCCACCAGTGACCTGGGGGGCCGGGTCACACTTCTACCACCTCTTCACGGGCAGGACACAGAGCTCAGGGAGGCACAATAACCTGCCCAAGGTGACCCAGGCAGACACAGGGACCTGGGACACGAGGATGTGGGGGTCTTCACGCTTCCGGCTGCGTCACATTCTAGCCAACAACACTGGACACAGCTGGACAGGAGTGGGGTGCTAAGCCAGGGTGAGCCTGAGGCTGGGGTGCAGAATCTCCAACCCCATTCTCTGTGGTCCTGAGCTGGCTGACCTGGTCACCAGCCGGCCCCACCTGACCAGGTCCCAACAAGTTCCAACAGAAAGACGTCTGCCCAGGAGGTACTGGGGCAGACTCTTAAAAAACAGGAGGGAAGCAGCTCCTTGGAGCTGTCCCCCAACCCCTCCAGAGCACACTGTGCCATCACCTGGCAGGGGCCAGCTGTGTCACGCCAGTACCTCGAGGGACAGCTGCCTTCCCAGCTTCACGGAAGAACGTGCGTGAGCCCAGGGAAGCAGTGACGGTGAAGCCTTATAAGGCGAGAGGCCACTGCTGCTCACGCCACGTCACCCCCACTTCCGCAGGCCTAGTCTGGCGCGGGCTCCTGTTGCCAGAATTCACCTGAGTTGCTCCCAACAGATTCCACAGCACCACCCACGTGTGAAAAGCAAGCTGAAGAACAGTGAGACCAGCATGTCCACTTGGGTCAGAGGAGGATGCTGGCCCATGGTACAGACGTGCATGCAGGACGCAGCACACCGACACGCCGGGGGCTGTGCATCTCACCACGCTCCAACCCATGCTGCGATTTTTCCCAACCAGCACGTGTTACTTTCATAGAGCCAAAACTTGTCGTAAAAGTAGAATTCTCCTTTATCTCTTATTACAGAAATAATAGGCTGTTGATCACTATCTTCCTGTGTAAGTTCTTACTTCTGAGCAAGAGAACAGTAATTATCCTCCTGACTTCAACACCAGATCCTTCCTTTCATTTTAGTAACTTGGTCCTGGAGCAGTTTTACGCGATATTATATCACACAGATCACGCGCATATTATGTTTAGTGGTAAATATCAACATAAATGTCATTTGCCATTATACGTCCTATGTGTAGTCAATAAAATCAGTAAGAACAAAATGAGTAAGAATCAAAACGTAAGTAGTAAATATAGCTAAGCGTGCGTTACTTTGTCTTCTAAGTGGAAGTTGCCCAGCCAGTCCCCTCACAAAGCCCCCCCCCCAACTTCTCAGTTCTCACCTCTGAGGTTCCACGGAGCAGAGGGAAGACCCCCTGGACCCACCCTCCCTGCCTAGGTACTAGACCCTGGAGATCTTTTTTTTTCCAGTCTTTTTGAGACAGGGTCTCACTGTGCAGTTCAGGCTGGCCTTGGGCTCACTTTGTAACCCAGGCTGGTCTCGAACCTGCAGTCATCCTCCTGCCTCATCTACCCGAGTTCTGGAATCGCAGACGTCCACCCTCACACCTGCTTGTCCCTGGTGTTCTTGATGCATCTGCCGCCTCCAACCTCCCCTCCCCAAGTCAAGCACAGGCCTGCTGTCCCCACAAGAGCCCTTCTGCCCAGGTGACAAGCACCTACCCTAGCAACCTGCTGTCCACCACTGTCCACACTTCCCTGCTGCATTCCCTGAAGCCCTCGGCCACACACGGCCCTTCATCCCCCACCCCACACCTGCCTCACTCAGCCCCAGTTCCAATCTCTGTCCTCCTCTCTCCGTGGTTTTATAGCTCTCACCCCCAGCCTCATGGGTTTCCTCCAGCGAGCCTGGCTACCAGCTCTGCCTGACTATTCCCCGAGACCACATTCAGGCCAGAAACAACGCAGGCATCCCCACAGTGCCACCTTCACAGCCCTTGCCAGAAGTTCTGCCCCCACCTCCCTCTCCGTGAGATATGCAAAGGCGAAGGGCTGGTCCTGCCAGTCTCTGGGGCCACCCACTTCAAATACACGGTTCTGCGAAGCTACCGTTCACTGTGTGCCTGCCATGGCTAGGTCTCCGCTAGAATGAGACCATCACTGCCCATCCTCACAGCCCGCCTTGTTCTGAGAACACGGGAAGGGGGAGCTGAGCAGACCCCTGGCATGGAGCTTATGTCCAGCACAATGATGAGGAACCTTCTAGGGCTCTCAATGATACAAACAGCCGACTGTACCCCAAGGGCTGTAGGTTTGCCATCACTGGATAAAGCAACAAAATGTAGCCAGCAATGTGACCGATCGAGACAGACAATGCCATTACTCCTGGAGACAGCGAAATGCTCAGGGTAGGGGAGGAGCTACTACCCCAGGGGCCACACGGTCAGGTACAGGGGCGAGGTGACCCTGTGCCCCAGCAAAGGACAAATAGTATGGACCCACCAGAAGGCTGTGCGCTAGGGGCTCCAATGTTAAGACACTCTGGTAAAGAAGCAGCAGAAGCACAAAAGAGAACGTGCACTGCGCCTGGGGCCAAAAGATAGAGACCATGCACTTCCCACCAGGGGGCGAAGGGTTAAACAAAACGCGCCCCACTCACATACAACGGATCCGAATGCAGGCAGTACTGATGCCTGTGCAGTTCAGGTGCACCTGGGAACCCCACACGCAGTCACAGAAGCATGCGTGTCAACAGCACGGGTTCCGTTCAGGTCCAAGTTCAGAACAGCAACTCTGGAGGGCGGGGGAGCAGTCCCTCTGGGCTGGAGTGGAAGTGATGGCCACACGGTTTCTTTCTGAGGTGAGGAAAATGTTCTACGATGGACGGAGACCAAGGTGCCCGGCACAGAGTGGGCACGAAACCCTCCACAGTGCGCACTGTCAGTGGGTGTGGAACCGATGGGTACAGCAGTACAGCTGGGGTCCCTTCAGTGCAGACACAAGGGGGACGCAGAGGGTGCAGGGCGGGCTCAGGGTCCGTGTCCCACTCCACCCTCTTTCCCACAGTGACAAATGTGCGGCTTTGGGAGTCGGTGCGGTTTTGCTCCTGAACCTGTCACTGTGCTGCTCCCAGGAGGACGGGACTCTAGATGAGGAAGATGGCAAAGGGCCTCCCTGGAGGACAGCAGGCTTGGGAGGGGCTGGGCAAGCGACGTCCTGTCCCTGCCGTGTCCGACGTGGCCAGTGAATCACACCGAAGGACAGGACGTGGTGCGGGATGAGCACCACATACATAATATCTTTCAAGAAGACGGATTTTTATTGCTGCTCCTGAGGACAGCCCCTCGGAATCCAGAGTCCATCAAATGGACAGATCGGGCAGCACTCGAGGCCCCGGGTTCACCCGAGGACTCTGGAGAGTCCGCAGCAGCAGGGACAGGAGTCCAGACACCAGGGTCTTCCGGTGCCGTCCACGCTGGCTGTGCACGGAGCCTGGACTGTAGCTGCCGAGACGCGGGCTGGGGCGGGGGTGGCATTTATGACGGGTCTGTTATTTACACAGAAGTGCTTGTTGCTTGACGATTTAGATAAAAATGTTACTGCCTCTCTGCATGTGCTGCAAATTCATGGTGTAAAACCACTGGAGCAGCTAATGGAGTCTTCACACATCATATCTTGTCGAAAAAAAGGGGTGCAGCCCCCACCAGATCCATACACCAGTGCGGAGGAGTGGCCACACCTGGGGGCAACCTGGCCGGTGCCCAGGCAGCCACAACTCAAATGTGATCTATGCCCCACCCGTTTTTTCAAGTGAAAAATATGAACTCCCCTCCTCAAACAGCAAGGTTGTACAGTGGTGGTTTTGTGTTTAGCCTGGAGTCCTCCCCCACCCCACCCCCAACGATGGGAGAAAAGCTAGATGTAGAACTTCTTTATCTACCTATTGACCAACACACTTTCTACCTCTTCAAGTCCTTTAAACACCTGTGTTTCTAAAAGTGAGAAAACTCCAGTGCCAAGGGCGTGAACGAAAACGGATGGCTGGGCCCTGAAGGATACCACAGCCGCTGCTGTATTTCTAACCAACGTGTAATGGGGCTATCCATTCATTTTACTATCTCGTTCACCACTCTCATGTACACTTTTTAATTGAAACTTAACCTTTAATATGTGATATAAATCGGGGACAGCACGCACGTGCGCGCACACACACACGCACAAATCCTGGAGGTGGAGATGGCAGGACTTTTCCCCAAGTAACTCTGTAAGAGAATTATAATCTTTTAATAGTCTATTAAATTTAAAAAGAAACTCTGACACACAGCTTTTCAGTCCCACTCCCCCCAGCCTGGCTCCCCCAGAGCAAGTTTTGGGGTGTGCCAACACAGCCTCTTCACATTCCAGGTCTGCCCAGAGTCACCTCCAAGTCCATTGATTGACCTTTCTCCAGCCAAGCCAACCACCACTCACGTCTCCCAAAGGGAGACGCGGGGGTAAATGTTAAGTCCACCCAGCCCATCGCCTGAGTGATCTCCGAAAGATGCCAGCGCGCTGAGAAGAGACAGGCGGCTTGATTAGCATGCTGAAGCCGGCCTCAGCCCCCTCCCTTCCTGCTTTTATGAGCCCTTGTTATATAAAATGCCACAAAGAGAACCGGAAAAGCAACACACTTCCAGTGACAAACACAAGTTCCGATGGCCAGGCCAAACCCTGGCAGCATATCAGATGTTATTTTTAGTCATCTGAAAGAGAAACAGTTTTTAAAAGGCCAGAGGACAAAAGTTTTGTTTCCTTTCTGTTAAACACTCTAACACACACACACACACACACACACACAAAGATGGAGGTAGGCTCATCCGCAGCCAGCTTTCCTTGAGTTCAAATTTAAAGGCAAAGGCAGCCTCAGGGAAAGGGGCTCCTTCCCTTCTACCTTCAAACGAGGTTTTCAAATGTTCCTTTCAGGCTTATCTAAATTCCTGCATGTTGGATAATAAATAGCTACTCATTTACTATCATCATAAAAATTTAAACAGCCTTGAAACAGTTGTTACCACACAGAAGAAAAGATCAAACCTGAGCTCAAAACAGTCACTCCAAATAGTGAAACTATTGCACGTCAAGACAAACATAAAAATACATTGTCGCAAGGAGAGCTGCGAGGTTACTGCTGTTTTTTTTTCTCTCTCTCTCCACGTCTCTCATCTACTCCGAGCGTAGAGTCAACAACTTGCCGTTTCACCCAGTGAAAAATCGGCTTCGTAAAACGTCAGCTATCTCACTGTATCAGATTTGGTAATGGATTTTTGTTTTTCAAAGAAAGTATCTGATTTGATTCTGCACAGTGATTAAACATCTTTGTGCTCTGCGGAAAAGGGTCTTCCATCCCCTCCCCCTCCAAAAATGGCATCGAAGCAATCAAAATGGTAATGCGGGGCCCGGTCCCCTCCTCCCCCGAACTCCTCGGGCGCCCCTCCGGCGGGAATGGAAGCTTCCACGCCGGGACGGGGGCGCGCAGCCGGGGCTGGGGGGCCGTGACACCGGTGAGGGGTGGATGCGTCCGTCCCGGCCCAGCGTCCAGCCGGGCGCCCCCGGACCTGGTCCAGGCCCCCGGAACTGCCACGTTTCTTTCCGGCCCCCACCTCTCCCACACGCCCCCTCCCACCACTTTTCAACTTTAACTCAATCGGAACCCCGGGGATCCGAGTTGTCCCTCTGCGGGACCGCGGGCACCCCGCCAACGTCCTCCAAGCCTCACAGGGGGCCCCCCGAAAACCCAACCGCCGAGGGGTGCGGAGGGAGGGGGCGGGCCGGACGGGAGTGGGGGAGGGGAGCCCGTAGGGGGCTGGCGGAGCTGTCCAAGTTTGGTGCCCGCGGCGATAGCATTCCGAAGGAAGCGCGATCGATGGCCCGGTGGCGGACCGGGGCCGGGGGCGGCGCAGGGGCCCGGAGATGGGTGACCCCGCCCCCGCTCCCCGCCGCCTCGTACAGCCGGGCTCGCCATTGGCTGCGCTGCTCAAAGTTCTCTGCTCGGGCGGCGGGGGAGGGGCGGGGGCGGCCGCGGTGGGCGGGGGCGCGCAGGGGGCGGGGCGCGGGGGCGGGGTGGGGGGCCGGCCGGCCGGGCTCTGCCGCGGCATCTGTTCGCGGTGCTGAAACCCGGAGCGCTGAGCTCAGCGCAACTAAGTCACAATGGACAACTTTTCCTCTTCGGAGGGGGCGCGTGGGGGTCGGCGGCCGCGCCCCCCACCTCCCGATCACGGGATCTTCTAGTGGGTCCTCTTGTACCTCGAAGGCCCAGAGACCAAAGTTGGGGCAGAACCCAGAGGGGGGTCCCGGGGGCGCCTTTCTTTTGTTCCACGGGAGCTGGCGTCAGGTTCCAAGAATAAAAAGTGAAGCCGGCGAAGTGGTGGGGAGGGTGTGCTCAGAGGAAGGGCTTTTAGAAAAAGGGGTTTGCAGGAGACCCAGAGACTGCTTCCCAGGAGCGCGGCGGCATCCAGGCCCAAAGTGCCGCCCCCGCCGCCCCCACTCCCACCCGGCGTGGCGCGGGCGACGCGTGCTCCGGGATCTCCACATCCCCAAAACCGTGGTCACCAACTCAAGATGGAGGCCGGTGCCGCGCCTTGGAGGTGCAGCCTGTCCCTCTAGGCCACCGCCGGGCCCCGAGCTCCCCCACCGACCCCCGCCCCCGCCGCGCCCGGCTCTTTCTTTGCAGAAACAGGGGACAGGACGGTAACTTTGAGGACTGGAGCCAGACCCCCGGGGGAGTCTGCGCGGAGAGCGCCCACGCTGGCACTTTTTAGGGTTCCGTCAAAGTGCCCGGCGACCCCTCCCGCGTCCTTGCCTCGGGGGGTGGGGGGAACACAGGCCCCTCGCTTACTTGTTTGTCGCTGAGCGCTGCGATCCGCGGCTGCCTTTCGTGGAGCTGCTTCTTGAGGTCGCCGTTCTGCGGAGACACGGAGGAGCGAGCTGAAGTCGGGGTGCGGGGAGGGGAGTCCGGCGCGCCCCAAGTTTCCCGGCTGCGTCCCGTACGCGCGCACGGCGGCCGGGCAGTGCCGCTTACCTGTGGCTGCCGCCTCATCGGGGCGCCTCGCGGGGCGGGGCGGGGGCGCAGGCCACCCGGCGGCGCGCCCCGAGCCGTGCAAGCGCGCAGGCCGGGGTGCGTGTGCACGAGTGAGTGTGAGTGTGAGTGTGTGCCAGGGGAGGGGGGAGGAACAAAGAGCCAAGTAAACACGGCGAGTCCGTGTCGAGCAAAGCTCATAAATATTCAAGTCGCGTCCTAATCTCCCAACACACACACACACACACACACACACACTCGCGCGCGCCGCAACACCGCTCGGCCCCGGGCGCCACGCCGCCGCCGCCGGCCCGGCAACCGTCGCCAAAACTACTTTACAGCAGCGAGAGGTGTGCGGGCGTGGGGACGGGGGATCCGAAGGGGCTCTCCATGCTCTCCTCCCGGGGATAGCTCTCGTGGGGCCCCCTCGCGCACCCCAGGCGCGCAGCACAGACCCCGGGGCAAGGATGGAAAAAGCGGGGTTTGGGCCCCTTGGGCCCCCGAATCCACCGTGCAGGATCAAGGGCAGGGGCGCAGGGAACACCGAGTGAGTGCCGAGTATACTTCCCTGCCCCGGGGGGGCGCGAGAAGTGGGGCCCCGGCCCCAGGGACCTCGCGATCCTGGGAGAGAAGACTCGGGCTCGGGGCTCTGGAGCGCCCCTCCCCAGCCCCCGCCCCGCCCCGGACCCCCCGCCTGGTAGCCTACCTGGTGGCGGGAGAGTTCGGTGGCGAGCGCCTCGGGCCGGCTCTGCAGCTCCATCCCGGGAACTTGGGCAGCACTTTGCGCGCACTTTGGCCCGGGCTCCCGGGAAGTTGTGCGGCTCGGCGAGGGGCCGGGCCCGGAGGAGTGGATTGGGACTCCTGGGGCGGCGGGGGACCCGAGCCCCCTACTCCACGGCCCAGCGCAACGGGATCGGTGGGGGGTAAGAAAGGCGGCCGGGCCCCGAGCCCGGGCCACCCCAACTCCTCAGGCCGCCCGGCGACTCGCGCCGGGTCCCCGGGCTGCGGGCGCGGCCTGGCGCATGGCCCCCCCGGCGCCCGCAGCCCCGCACACCCCGCGCGCGCCCCGCCGCCGGCAGGGACTATATTTCCTCCGGCGCGCGCGCCTGGATCTCGCTGGGCCTCGGCAAAGTTGTGCCTCGGCACGATGCTAATTCGGCAGTGCCCGGATGGAGCGGGCCGGGGCGGCAGAGGCGGGGCCGGGACCCACCGCTGGCCCCGCCCACCTCCCGCCCCGCCCCGCCCGCGCGTGCGCACTGCCGCCCCTCCCTCCGCTGCCGGGCGCCCGGAGCGGAGAACAAAAGTGTCAGCGTAGAGGGGCGCGAAATCCGGACCCACTCGGACCGCGCGCGCCCACGACGTCCTCCTCTGCGTCCGCGACCGATCTCCCACGAGAACGAGGCGCCCCTTCCCCCGCTGCCTGGGCGGCCCGCCGGACACTGCCATGGAAGGGACGATGCCTTTTTTCCCCGGGTCTTCTCTCCTGGCTCGCTCTGCGCCTTTTCTTCCGTCGCCCCCCTTCTGTTTCGTTGTAATCCCCTTCCGTCCCCGCCTGAGTCGGGGCCGAGAGCTGCGACCTGGGAGACCAACTTAGTCCGCCGCCTGACGGCCACCGCGCTGCTTAAACAGGATGGAAATTGAGCTCCGGCTGCTCCTTGAATGACTTTTTTTTTTTTTTTTTTTTTTACACTCACAATTAAACTCTCAACAGATGTCACCGGACTTTTTAAGACAGTTGCCCAGTCAATGTGACATAAAAATTACAGCTACAGCTGCGGAGATCACATTTCCCAACTCCCAGGCCGGGTCCACACCGCCGCCCTGGAGTGGCTGAGCCCAGCGGAGCGTGGGACACAGCTCTGTGCCCTCTCGCAGCTCACTGGTGTGTGCCAAAGGCGCCGCGAGAAAGGGTTCGATCCTACTTCAAAGTAAATTTTTGAACTGATGAATTAGATCTTCGCGTTCCTCCCGAGCACGAAAAGATGGCTAGGCACCTGCGCCTGGAAACGCCCCTCTCAGCAGAGCCACTTCTGCGGCTACAGAAATCAGTGGAACCCCGATCCCCAAGCCCGGACCCTCTCCCAATCGCATAGTGATGTTCTACCTCCACTGGGACATCTGTCGCAAATGACTTACAGGGAGTCCTCCAGATCGGAAGCCCGCTTATCCCTTCCCAGTACCTTGGCTTCAGAAAGCATTCAGCAGCTTCGTTATTGGATGCAAAAGGAACGCATGATCCGGGTGGTTCTGAGCCATTTAGTGGTTCCGGGGCATGCACAACAGAAAGCCTTGACAGCAGCACGCTCCCAGCCTTCTGGGGCCAGCCTGGGGTGTCTCCTGCTGCTTCCTGTGGTTGGGTTTTGTTTTGTGTTTGTTGCTGTCCTGGGGATGGAGGGCAGGGTGTCCCACAGGTCAGGCCACGGAGCTGCAGCCCCTACTTGGCGTTTTTGCAGGACCCCAGCCTGGGAAAGTGCTCTGCCATAGTGACCACAGAGCACACACATGCAGAAAGGATTCCTACTGTCATCTCTGTAGATGTCCCCGGCATTTTGGTAAAAACTCAGGGTAATTTCATCATCATCGGCCACGTACAGTGATGAAATCCACAGGGAGGACATTGCAGTAGCCCCTGACCCACACGGACCCCGAAGATGCTGGCTGGAGGAAGGCAGTGTGTAGTTCTCAATGGAGACCTGACAGCTTCCTTTGCAAGTTTTTTTCATTAACCTGGGTTGCAGCAATGGTGGGCGATGATCAGTGATCGTCTACCCGCCCTGTTTTGTCTGTTACTACTTCCTGCTTGAGCAACCAAGGTTCCAGGTTGTACACAACCCCAGAGGGAGTCCTGGGTCCCTGCCCACCAGGCCTCCCTGCCTCGGCCCAGGCTGCGCCCTCCCTCTGGAATGCCCTTCCCCTTGTCACTTGTTTTTAAAAAGCCCTCCTCATCCTCCAGCATTCACTCCAAATGCTTTTTGGGAGAAACTTCCCGTGCTTTCTCCCTGAAAATTCCTGGTCCCCTGGAGGCCACCAGGCAGCACTAACTTAGCAGCGGGGCCACTTCCGATGAAGGTGATCCTGGTTTCCGGTCCCCAGATCCCGAGCCACCTGGAGTCTGGGCTGTGGTGGGACCCAGGGTAGTGTGTTAAAGGAGGAACTGATGGAGCAGGTGCTTCCTAGGGGAGAGAGGCAGAGAGGCGGAGCCCCAGTGAACCTAGGGAGGCTGAGAGCTGCATTCTGGGTAGGAACAGCGGGCTGCACGGTGGGTGATGGCCACAGGCATGCGGGGTGCTGGAGGGTTAGTTCCAGCTCCCACCGCTCCCCTCAGTTGCATTGTGGTCAAGCCAAAGAGATGAGATCTGAGACTTGAGGCCCCCCGAGCAGCCCCATGACCTTGGGCACACGCCTCTGCATCTCGTGGCCTCCGAGTCCTCAAACAAATGTGGAACCCGATCTGATCAGCTCCTCCTGTGCCAGACCCCGGCCGTCTGCTCCGTGAAAAGTCTCGGCCTGGCCTCCACCATGGATCTTTGTGGGCCCCAGAACCCAGGTCCATCCTGTGGGCCCATGGAGGGCCGGCTGCTCCCCTTCTCTGGCTTGTGAGTGAGGGGTTGTACCCCAGCTCAGCTCTGGCCTCCAGTGGCCAACCGAGGGCTTGGATAATGCAACACAGACCCAGGGGGTTGGTATGACATGGCGTGAACTCAGACCACCTAGAAAGAGGATCCAGGCAGGAGCCCCAAGGCAGCATCTCTCCCACCCTGGGGAGACTGGAGAGGCCCAGGCACTGCACACCTCCCCGGGTCCCTGTCCTAGCAATCAGCTGTGCCGAGGCTGCACACACACACACACACACGCGACACACCTGCCTCGGCCTCGCTCCCTGGGCTCACCCTTGCTGCCCCAGTACTGGATGTTCCTCGAATAGATTCGGGCTTTATTTTACCTGTTCACTGTAGAACGCCTGGCTGAGATGGGAAACAGACGCTGTCCTCCCGTGGGTTCTCGCCAGCTTTGAGGAGCCAAAGTCCACAGAGGCCCGCAGTGGGCTGGGAAGAACCCCAAGTATGAATTCAAGGGCAAAAACCAAGTTTTCAGCCTTGCCCCGCATAAAAGGCCAAGGTGAGCCCTGAGAAGGGGTCCTAAACCCGTAGAGGAAGCGTGGATTTGCAGCTGTGGGGCATAAGCGCCCCAGGGCTCAGCTTTGTGGGGTAGTGAGGGACCCCGCAGAGAACAGGGCACAGAATCCTCATTCCGAGGTCCTGCACTAAAAGGGCACCTACGAGAGGACCACACGCAGCAGGGAAGGAATCCGAGAGGAGGCGGTCACACAAAGATTGGAGCAGAGTAAAATCATCGCACTCCGTCCACCCTTTGCTCATGCCCACAGAGCATCAGCCTCTGCATTACCTCATGGACCCTTAGCAAGGCCCGCTGTGCAGGTCTGGAACTCCCATTTTACAGGCTGGAAAACTGATGCCCGGTGTGTGAGGTTCTTTAATGGGGCTGAGCACACAGACTAAGGTAGAAGACACCAGGACATAGGTTTGGGCTCTTCCTCTGTGGGCCTGGGGGACTTTGGATGGGTGACCAAAGATGAATTGGTTTCCAGTGACAGAAAAGGAATTCTGGTTGAGGAAATAGCAGAAGCTGAGGTCCTGAGGTCGGCTGTAGCAGGGACCTTTGGGGGCCTGTGATGTGTCACTGGTGGAGGGAGAGAAACAGGACAGAAATGATGTTGGTGTTGGATCCCAAGGGCCTACAATGCCATGCTGGGTTTTTATGTGCGTTATCTGAGCAGGGGACCCGACGAGAGCGTCTACACTGGTTGGAGTCCAGAGAAACCAGAGAAGGTGCGGGGAGGGACATGAACTGTAGTCTGCGGTACGGTCTCAGCAGGGGTACAAGTCTGACCCTGGGTTACTGCTTCGGGTGCCCTTTGCCTACCCCCGCCCCCAGAAGATGTCCTTGATGTCACTCCGTCCTGGGGAGGTGGGTGTGACAATCCCTGCTTTACAGACTGGAGAACCGAGCCCCAATCAGTGCTGTGCCTCTCCCAAGCAGCACTGCTGTCGATGGGGTGCTCCACCTGTCAGGGGCCCCTCCTCCTGAGGCTGGACGGGTTACACGGTCAGCCAGTGGCTGAGGCCTTGAGTCCAGGACACTGGTGTAGGCGTGCCGGGGGCCACAGGGTTAACGGCAGCATCGAGGACTGTCAGTCTCCTCCCTGCGAAACGGGAGGCCAGGCCTGGCCAGCCGCTCACTCCGCAGCTCAGCGGCCACACGGGTTCGCGGGGACCGTGTGCCAGGTGCTGGCGGGAGGCCCCTGGGCGACCTCCGTGCAGCAGCCCTGCAGAGCAGAGAACCCCAGACAGCTGAGCATGTGCCTTCCTGTCTTCCTCTGCTGTCCCCTCCCACCCGGCACACGTGGCCCGTGTCCTGCTGTGTGTAGCAAAGGGAAGCGTATTCGGGCTCCCTCCTGGTTCCAGGTACAGAGCTCCCCAAACCCCTGCCGTTTCAAGTGGGAGTGATTTGTTACTCATAAGGAGTCGCTCTAGGTCACACCTGAGTCTATGCTAATGAGGTGACAGGTGGGAGGGGCTTGATGCCTCAGGATGGGGCCAATCACCTAAAAGGGACAGGGCTGATGACCACAGCCCAGCTGGACCTCCAGGTCACCCCCGCTGAGCTCTGGGGTCCAGCGAATGCCTCCATGAGGAGGGCACAGCGGAGGCGCCTAAGGTCCAGGGCTGAGGCCCCTGGCCACTTGGGAGGGAGGGGATGAGGACCAAGTGGCTGTCACCATGTGTGCCCTGCCCACTGGCCACTGAACCGGGCCTCTTCCTGCCCGTGGAATGTGGTGGGTGAAAAGTACTCACTGTTTCTGAAGGACTTGCAGAAAGCTCAGAAAAGCCGGCCATTTGTGCAGCCCACTCTGCCCCGATTCCAGCGCCGGTCACTTCCCTCTCCTTAGCCGGTCATCCTGATCTTGGAGTGCCCACAAGTTCAGGGTCAGTGAGCTTTGATCCTTCTGTTCTCAAACACATTTCCTTGCCTCCTTTGTAAGCAACAGTCATTTTAAAAGGCACCACTCAAAAATCAGAGAAACTGGGCCCAACTCAGGGACATTCAGGAAAGGCTCCAGGGGCCACATTAGCAGTCACCCACGCCAGCCAGCCAGGACAGGGGCTGTCAGCAAGAATGTCCCCTGGTTTGCCCTGTGCCATGTGGGGTGACCCCACCAGCTGGAGAAAGGAACTTCTGTGCCTTCACAGATTCCCTGGTGCTGGGACAGGAATCCTACCACCTAAAGTTTATGGTTTTGTTTGGAGGGATTAGCCATGGAGTTATGTGCGTGGAAATAAAAATGGTAACAACAGCTAACATTTATCCTCTGCTCATCTTGAGTCAGGTCCTCTTGGAAGTACCAGCTGTGATGAATGTGTGTCATTCTTGCAGTGGACCCATTTAACAGATGAGCAGACTGAGGCCTGTCAGAGCTGGACTCGACCCTGTCCTCTCTGTAGTGTACCTGAGCCACTACCTATGACAAGTGTGACTAGGGTCCTTGTTGTACCAAGGAGGAAAATGGGGCACAGAGAGGGTGAGGAATCTGGCCCTGGCTCACTGGCCCCTGCTGCACCTTGACCCAGGAATGGGACCAGGACATCTGGCAGCCTCCTGGCCTCCCACACTCATGGGGACTGAATCGAGGGTCTTCATACTGAGCTGCATCTCAGCCAAGTTTTGTTTTTTTTTTAATTTTGAAACTCAGTCTCCTGAAGTTGCTAAGTTACCCAGGCTAGGTTCAAACTTATGATCCTCCTGCCTCAGCCTTCCAGAGTGCTGAGATTACAGGAAGGTGCCTCCACTTTGGCTATGTCCTGTTCTTAAAGAAATCACATTAGGCAGCAGAGATGACTATTGACTGGGCCAAGAGAGAGGACTAGTGCCAGGGAGGCAGTGGCCCTGCAGGAGACTGGCATTTATTCTGGGGCTTAGAGACAAGGTCTTGCTGTGGAGTTTGGGCAGACTTGCGTTCACTGTGTAACCCAGGCTGGCCTTGAACTCACGGTGAGCCTCCTGCCTCGGCCTCCTGAGTGGTGGGATCACGAGGCTCAAGGGGACCAACATCTATAGTGCAGACTTTCAAGAAAGGCACTGGCATGGGTCAGGCATAGGGCAAAGGTGGTTTTTATTGTTTTGTGGACTCGGCCTTGGGAGTGACAGCAGATGGGGGCCCTGGGGGCCCATAGTTCCCCGTGAATCTGAGTCTTTCTTCCAGGAGGTGCTAGCTTCCAGGTGGCTTCTGGGAGCATCCCACTGCCACCCCCAGCTTCTCCCGGGACAGGAAGGAGCCTTCAGGCTCCCGCCTAGGTCATCAGCCACGCTTGGGGCTGGCACTGCGGGTCCAGGCCTGGCCGGTGCCCGAGGGCTCTCACTTCACCGCTGGGGGTTTGGTTTCCTCCTGAGTGCAAAACCCAGGGTGGATGAGTTCAGGTGAGAAAGCGGCCTGGGGCGGACAGGCACAGCCCGGAGTGAGGCATGGGGCCCCTGGGAGCCCAGCCCCCAGACCCACCTGCTAACGTTTTGCCTCAAGGTTTCTATTATTAGCAGAACCCCCTCATTAACATGTTGCACCCACATCCTCTTGGATCCCACATCAGCCCTCCATTCTTGTTCGTTCACCTTAGAGCATGAGTCAATGCGTTACACACCGATGGAGGATGCCCTTTAAGGAGGGAAAAACAAAACAAAACGTTGTCTTCCTCCGGGACGCCCTGAGGAAGTCTTTGTTTTTCCCTCACCTTTACACCTCCAAGCTCCTCAGAACTGCAAGAGCGGGATTGGTTCTCTGGCTTTGCTCCTCAGTGCAGTTGTTTTTACTCCGGCCACGCAGTGATGCTGACCTTGGGACCCCTCGGCAGAGAAATAGTGAGAGTCGTTTTCCCCTCGTCTAACCTTGAGCGGGTGTCTACATCTCGGGGTCTTCACTCGCGGACATGGGACACGGTGACAGTGCTTCTGAGGAAGAACTGTATTAGGAATCGAGCAAGGAGGAACTGGGTCGCTTTCTTCTTCCTTCCTTCCTTTCTTTCTTTTTTTTTTTTTTAGGACAGAGAGTTGAACCCAGGGCTTTTACAAGCCTTTTTAAAATTTTTTATTTTGAGACAGGGCTTTTCTTTCTTTCTTTCTTTCTTTCTTTCTTTCTTTCTTTCTATCTTTCTTTCATACCAGCGATTGATCTCACAACCTCATGCTTCCCAGGCAGGCGCTGGGCCACTAAGTTATATCCCCAGCCCGAGACAGGGGCTTTCTAAGTTACTAAATTGCCCAGCCTGAGCTCAGACTTGCAAGCCTCCTGCCTCAGCCTCCTAGAATGCTGGAATTATAGGTGTGCACCATCACACCTGGCTCTGGGGAAACTGGCTTTCTTTCCACCAGCATGCACCAGGGTCCCCTTCATGTTGGGCAGTGTCCCCAAGGAGATGCCAGTCTGACAGGGCAGACAGACCTCAGCATCTGCTTCACTGGCTGACCCAGCATGGATGCTGCCCACGGATAAGCAGCTTTGGGGAGCAGCCCAGGGGGAGCCCCCATCCTCCATCATCTGCTGAGCCCTGCAACTGTCAGAGCAGAGGTAGAAGAGGTTGCTTTCATCTTTATTCTGCATTGGGAAAACTGAGGCTTGAGGTACTTAGCCTACTTGCAAGTCCCCTGGTTGGTGGGCGTCAGTGAGGGCTTAGATTCTGAAGCCGTGGCTTCGATTGGAGCCCAGCACTTCTGAGCTGAAGACACGAGGCCCTGGGTGGCTTGGGACCCTCCTCGTACCGTGGAGGCGTGGATGTGCAGGTGGCCTTGGGCTCGGGTACACTCGGGGATAGGGCAGGCAGAGGCTCAGCTTGGATTGAAGCCAGACAACAACTTTGAGCTTCTTTGGCGTGAAGGAGCCAGGCCTAGCAGGTGACCCTGGGAGCAGCCGGGGACGTGGGGCACAGACAGGGACGTGGGGCACAGACAGGGACGTGGGGCACAGACAGGGAAGGCCAGGTCCTGTGCACACAGACGGGAGGCAGGGCTCGGGGTCAGCCTTTCCCCGTCCCGCTCCCTCCCTGCTCTAACCTCCTGATACCAGCTTTCGAGGTGACCTCTGAAGGTCACGTCCTTCCAGAGCCTAGAAATAGTTCCTGCAGACACACTCAAGATGAGGCCTTCCCAGATTAGGGTTTTCTCTAACCCGTATACCTGCTGTCCTTATGGAAAGAGGAGGAGAGACACAGACACGGGAGGAGGCCAGGGGACAAGCTGAGGGCCACCAGCAACACCAGAGGCCAAGAGTGAGGCCCTCACAGGCCCCGAGTCGGTGGCCCTCTGCACGGTACGGCACAGTCCCAGCAGCCCCAGAAACCACCACGCGCCCTCTCTCCCGCCTCGGCCACCTCTTATTTATGGTACCCCAGTTCCTCTGGAATCACCGCAATCAGAGTCCTAGATCTCCTCACTGGAGTGCGGGTGGAGGCCCAGTCCGTTCTTCTGATTAGTGCTACCCACTGGCCACACGCAAATCTGGGCTTCGTTAGCTTGGACTTCCCTCTGTGCCCCGCAGGCTGGGTTAAACCGTCTCCCTCCGGTTCGATGTGGATCCCCGGGGTTCTCCAGTCCTCTGCACCCCTGCCCCCCTGGCAGCGGCCTGTGTTTGCAGGCGTAGAAGGTCGGGTTCAATTATTCCTTCATGGACCTGCACCTATTTTTCCCATAGTCACTGAAACTTTCAAGGACTTTTGGAACTGTCCGTGGTGTGCTCTGTTTTGGTTTGCTGGATGCCCGAGCAGCAGCACAGAACCGGGTCAGGCCGCCTGTCTCCCTCACCCCGGCCCCCCGGCCCCACTTCACAGCAGAGCAAGCAGATTGCAAATTAAGCAGCATTTTCAGGCATTTGTTAGGCATTCAGTGCTGCCAGGTCCCGCAGTGGGCATTTTAAGTGGCCACGCCGTCCTTGGGTTGTGGTCCGTGAATGACGCGTGTTAACCCCGCATGTCGTGCTTGTCACATTGCTGTACCCTAATCCCTCAGAAAACCCAGGCATGGCGGACACCATGAGGCCCATTGTGTAGATGGGAAAACTGAGGCCAGTGTAAGCAGGGCGAGGTGTCTGAGGAACCAGCCGGGAAGTAGTGGTTTCTAACCCTGATTCAAACCCAATCCTTTACCCGCACCGTGCCACAGCTGAGTGGGACTCACAGGAGACACAGCGCTGACACCCAGCGGCCGGGACAGCACCATGGGCGGCCAGGCGGAGGCTGGGCTTGCTGCTCCTCCGGTGCGGTCCCCACCTAGGGAGGACAGAGGCAAAGGTCCTTCTACCACCATGTGGCCGACACTGCGGAGACTCGCAGCCGAGGAGTTATGAGTTATTAATAACATTTATACTAATAAAATGAAGATCGTCATTACAATAATGAGAGGTGCCCTGAACGAGGGCTAATCGCAGTAATTAGCTCTGATTCATTAGGGTGTTCGAAAAATGGTCCAAGATCAGCAGGAATCAAGAGGGTCGTGAAAGGTAAGGATGTGAAAAAAAAAAGCGTGAATTCAGAAGTTCCAAATATCAGCCCGGAAGTGGATGAGAAAAGAATTTCAGAACGACTGCTTCTTCCCCAAGGACAGTCTCCCCGGGATGGCGGCCGCCAAAGCAGAGCTCCTAAAAATGCAGAAACAGCTGCACATCCTTGCCCCGCTGATCCGGGGCAGGCTCTTCAGGAAAGTCCCCAGAAGGTACACGACTGTCCAGGGCCAACAGAGTGGACAAGTTAATCACTGGAAAGTCTGGGGCGGTGGGCCAGACAGGAAACCACCAGAGAGGACTCGGTGTGCCTGGAGGCAGTTGCCGGGGTACAGGTTTCCACAGTGCCATGTTCCCCACTCGCTCCCTGCAAGAATTGGTTTACAAGTGAACTAAATAGCGGTGACCTCATCAGCTCTTTGCCCCCCCTGCCATCTGAAAGCACCCCAAGACACCGCTGACTCAGCACGCAGGGAGGGTGGCAGTTTTTACTCGTGGCACTAGTTGCTCCAGGGACATCCTGGTCCCTGTCCACTTACAGTGTCCCCTCGACTTGCCAAGAGTCTTGAGACCATGAAAGAGGTCTTTGAGGACGAGGTGCCGAACAGTCCCTGAGCACCGGGATCCTCCCATCCAGGCTACGAGGGCGGCAGTACAGAAACCAAGCAGGACACCCACTGAGCCCCAAGCCGGAGGGAGGCCCTTTCTGTCCCTTGGCTGCCTTTGCCGAGGCACCTGGCGTGGTGCTCCCTGGGTGAAGCTTGTAGACGTCATCGTGATTGCAGTTTTTGGTGGCAGTTTCGTTGCAATGCACTCCCAGCCTGGACCTTTCATCCTGGCCTCCCCCTTCCAGCCAAAGGCCAGGGGAGGATTTGGTTTGTGTGCCTTTCACACCCACGTGTCCCATGTAGCAGAGGGACGTTGTCTAAGAAATGGGTCATGTTATGGTTTTGTTCAGAACTGAACTTCCCAGAATCCTGTGTGCATAGCAGGTGACTGGATCATGGGGTGCTATACTCATCGGTGGATTCACTCATGGATGGGTGCGTGGCTGACTGTGCTGTTAGGAGGTGTGGCCTGTATAGAAGTGATCACTGGGGCTGTGACTTGGAAAGGGTGTCCTTGTCCCTGGCGCCTCTCTGCTTTCTCTGCTTCCTGGCTGCTGTGGGTGAGCAGCTCTCCTCTGCCAGGCCCTTCCACCATACTGTTTCTGCCGTTGAGCCAGCCAGCCATGGACTGAACCCAGTGAAACCGTGAGCCACCTATTCCTCTCCTTGGGCATTTTGTCCCAGCACTAGGAAAGTGATACAGCAGCCCACATACATTAACACATCCCATTTTGAAATGAGAAACCTGAGCCCGAGAGGCTGGCTGACTTGTCTGTGGATACACAGTCATGCGTAGACTGGCTGTCACCACTAGGTAACAGGAGGAGGGGTGAATGAGTCCCAAGCTCTGGCACTGCCTACCCTCCCCAGCAACCTCTGTCCCTGGCCCCGTGCCTGCTGGGTCTGACTGCTGGTCCCTGTTTTGTCTCCCTACTGCCTGGGCTGCCCGCTGGCCCCTCTGTGACCGTCCTGACGCGGCAGACCGATGGTTTCCCACGGCACCCGGCTCTGCCCTCCCTGAGGCCCACAGCAGTTGGTTTGTTGCCCCTGTCTTTGCCACCAAGCACCGCCTGGGTGCTTGTCTGTCTGTCTGTCCTCCCAGAAAGCTCCAGGGGCCATGAGCAGTGTCCTCCCTGTTTCCTGCAGTCAGTCCCTGCGTGCCGCCCTCAGAGCCCATTGGGCTGCCTGGAGTCCAGTCCCTGGAGGGCCACAGGGAGTGGGCACACTTGCAGCAGTAGGTGCAGAGCTGGCACCAGCTTTTAAAAATGGAGTCTGAGGAATACAGACATATGCAAGAGCAGTGTGAGGCAGGAAAGCTAGGATCAGTTCACTTTCCCTTGCAGGTGACCGAGGGGGACCAAACTGAACCCTGGCTCAGCTGCTCAGAATCCACTCGCCCAGGCCGATTCTGTGTCCCCTGCCCTGAGGAAACTCCCACTGTCCCGCCAAATAAAGCCACTCAGTGTGCATAGAGGGCAGGGGACCCCTCTGTCAGTGCCATGCATGTGTGCTTGTGCAGACACACACACACACACACACACACACACACACACTCACACACGCACCCAGGCTCAAGGCACATCAAATAGGGACAGCCCTGCCAGTTCGATCCAATTAAACTCTTCATTAGAAGTGACGGCTAAGGCCACCTCGTCCCATCTCTTGCGTCCCAGACAAAGCAAGGCCGGAGCTCAGAACTCAGTCCATGCCACACAGCAGCCTCAGGAGGATCTAGACCTCAGTCCCTCTCTTTCCCAGGCCAGAGAGAGCAGCTTTGAAGCATGCTGGCCACCACCCACTCTGTCCCCAAGCAGATGTCCCCGTCCTCCAGTTCCTCCTGGGGGTCTGAGCATGCTCTGCTCCTCTGCACAGCTTTCCAGGCAGCCACGACAGGCTGCTCAGCTTGGGCCTGCCCCACTCGCTTTCCCAGCTGTCCCTATGTCTTAGTTACTTTTCTCTCATTGCTGAGACAAAAGACCCAATGACCAAAAAGAAGGAAGGAAAGGTTTATTTAGCTCACAGTGTGTGGAGGTTTCCGTCCATAATCAGCTGGCTCCAAAGCAGAGTGGCACATGGCAGAGGGCAACAGTCTATGGTGGTGGAAAACAGCACAAGCAACAAGAGCAAAAGGGGAGGAGCACAATAAAAGATCCCTCATATGGTATGCAGGCCACACCCACTTGGGTGTAGCATTCGCACCCATAATCCTGGCATTGGACCATGGGTCATACACACTCTAGAAACCTCTCTGACTGCATGAGGCTTTGGGGGGACATCCAGACACAAACCATAACACCCCAGAAGCTCAGCTTGGAGCCAGCCACAGCCAGGGAACCTGTAGGCTTGGCAGGCTGGAGACTTAGGAAAGTGTTACCAGGAGGCCTCTTCTGGGACACCACAGCCTTCTCTTCAGGTTCCTTCAGCAGCAACTTCCACACGGCTCTGACCTTGACCCACAGCAGAAACCAAACTATCCAGGGACCACGAGCCACATACACATATGTGGTATGATCACAAAGTATCAGGAACGTTTAAATGTTTTAAAAATGATTACAGTGAAAGACGCATTGCCATGATCCTCCTCAGAATCTTCCCCTTGCTCTGAGCGCACCCGTCTCTCCGTCCTGGCCACTTCCTGCAGCGCCTCCGGAGCCCTCTTTCCTGAGAGTCTTTAGTTGCACTGTCATGGCTGCCTTGATGCCCCAAATCGGTTCAAAACATTTCCTTTTCGTGGTCATGGTGACTTCGGAGAAGAGCCGGAAGTCACACCGGGCCAGATCTGATGAAGGAGGAGGATAAGGACGCACCGCTATGTTTTTCTGAGCCTGCCTCGCTGTTGGGTGGCGCTCGGCAGCAGCAGTCACTATATTCACCTTGTAAAGATGTTCAGCAGCGAGGACTCTGGAGCTGCTTCAGAGAGTGACAAGAATAGAATGCATGGATTTGAAGCTAGATGGAGTACTTTGAGGAGGATTAATGGCAATGTGTCTTTTACTGTAATAAATTTAAAAAAAAAAAACATTCACCATGTGTGTCTTAGTTACTTTTCTCTCATGGCTGAGCCAAAATACCGGACATCCAAAATGAAGGAAGGAAAGGTTTATTTACCTCACAGTTTGCAGAGGTTTTAGTCCATAGCCAGCTGGCTTCAAGGCAGGGTGGCAAGGCACTGGGGCAGCACTTCAAGGCAGCAGAAAATGGCAAAAGCGGAAGGAGCAAAAAGAAGGGAGAACAAGCCTGGTACACTGTAAGCAGGCTGCACGCCCTGGGGCAGGTGTAGCACTCACACCACCCCCTGCCCTCCTCTTGCACAGGCTGGGGATGTTTACAAAGTGAGGACCCTGGCCCCCTGCTGGGTCACTTAGTTAAACTTCTAAACTGCTCAAGCTGATACAACTTGTCAGCTGTTACAATATTTTGACCCCATCTCACATGTGCATAGGAGCAGCTGACTCTGTTACCTGGGGAAAAGCTGTGTATTTAAATGGTTTCTTTTCTGTTTTCATATTTTAGACTCAAAGATCCTATGCCTTGCACACAACATCCTTCTTTGCACCCATGGGTACCCAGGGGCAGGGGAAACCACAGCTTCCAGGATCTCTCATCTCTAGTGCCTCTGCGTTCCTGGGCTTTCTCTTCCCACCAAACGTCTCTCCTCCGAGCTCTCCCTGCAGGGAGAAGCCAAGGGGAGGTAGAGAGTTAACCCACGTCGTCAGCAGACACCCGGCTGCCGTGTCGCCTCCGCCCGGGAAAGCAGGACGAGCGCAGGGAGCGTTAGGACCAGCAGGCCCTCAGCACCTGTGCGTCTGGAGTCTCACTCCTCCCTCAAACGCGGAATTCACTAGGCCCAGGGAAGGGCCTGGCCTCTTAGGCTTTGACAAGGTCCCAAAGGAGTCTCACTCTCAGCTTCTAATTGAGAGATAGTGATCTCGTCCAGCTCTTACCTTTAAAATGGGAGAAACCGAGGCAGAGAGGAACACCACTGGCCAGTGACGCCTGGGATCTAGTGGTGATGTTGGGACTATTCAAAGCCACCCTGAGAGAGACCCAAAGCGCTGGGAGACGGTCCTCCTCAATTTATAGCTGCTGAACTGAGGCCAGAGGAGCAGAGGTGATCGATGGATAGCACAGAGTCAAAAACGGAGGTCGGGACAGCAGTCCTGTAATAGGTTTGTGTTAGGTTTTTGTCACTGTGACCAAAAACCTGAAAACAATAACTTAAAGGAGGAAAAGTTTATTTGCACGTGTGGTTTCAGAGATTCCAGCCCCTGGGTTGCCAGCTCACTGCCACGGCGGTGGGAAGCAGAGAGAGAGAGGGAAAGAGCAGAGAGGAAGGGGCTGAGGCCGGATGTACCCTCCAAAAGCACCAGCCTGGCCCCAGCCTGAGCTCCCCACCCGAGCCCCACCTCCGTTCCACTGTGAACCCCTGAATGGGCTGGGTTAATCCAGCCCTGACCCTAATGCCCTCCTGATCCAATCCAGTCCCCACCTCTGAATGTTGCTGTGTGGGGAATCAAGAGTCTTTTGGGCACGCTTCATATTTAAACCATTACAGGGTGGAGTGGTGACCCTGGAAGATGTGTCCACCCTCTAACTGCTGGAACTTACGACTGTGACTTGATTTGAAAAAAAGGTCTTTGCAGATGAGATTTAGGTAGAGATCTTGGGCTCCTCCTGGATCATCTAGAAGAGCCCTAAATCCAAGAACAAGTTGAGAGGTGTCCAGAGTTGAGAGGAGGAAGGAGGCGCATGAACACCAAGGCCTAGAGGAGAGTGATGCAGCCACAAGCCCAGGACACCAGGAGCCACCTGCAGCCACCAGAAATTGCAGAGGGGAGAAGGGTAGTTCCCTGGGGCCTTTGGAGGAAGCACTGCCCTGCCAGTACCTTGATGTCAGTGTCTGGAACAGACACGGTCAGAGACCAACATGAGGACAGAGGTTGACAAACTCCTGGGACTCTTACCTGTTACTATTAAAAACGTGTTTTGTGTTTTCTTCTGAGGCAGTCAGGGAGCTGGAGGCTGGACACGCAGATACACAGTGGATAACGAAAAAGTAGGAGGCAGTCTGACATCGCTGCCTTCACCTCGTACGGTTCCCCATTACCCTAACACTTGGGGTCGGACTCCTGCTCCGCTCTGCAGGGAGACGCTAATCCTGCAGGAGCAGCTGCGCTGCTAGGTTTGTTAGTGCTGAATTCACCTCCTATCGCGTTGCTCTTCAAGACCTAAGACGCCAAGATGAGAGCGTGTAAGGTAATTTTCAGGATTTGTAGGCACACCCAATTGCCAGATTTTAGCACATCTGACTCCCGAGCCCGGAGCCTAAAACCTACAGGCACCTCAGATTCTGGGAAAAGCGGAGCCTTGCGGAGTACCCCATAAAGAAGGATCTTCTGCCCCCAAGCAGAAGCAGTCACCTCGTGGGACCCAGTCGCCCCTCAAGCCAGGAGGACTTCCCTGGAGCCTCGGAACCAGAACTGAGGTAGTGATGGACAGGACGCCGGCCCATCTCAGTTAACCCGCCAAGGCTGACGCTGTGCCTCTGTGACAGGGCCGTCTGAGCCTCTTCATCAGAGGGGGCCGCAGCTGCTCCGGCAGGAGCCCACACCTCACCTGTGCCTCTGGAGGCTGCCAGGGAAGAGCCTTTTCTGCCGCAGGAGGCTAAGAACCTCTCAGGGCAGGTGGCATTTTGAATCCATTGTGTTTTGATTCCAACATCTATTGTTCAATCCACTCAGGACTCCAGTGGGAAATAGCAGTGATACTTACTGTGCTCCTAACAATTACTTCTTTTAGATTTAAAAAAACAAAAAACAAGGAAAGTTGCATAGTTTTCCATTCTCCTGAAGAGAACCGGAGCAAGTCTCTGCCTGAACAGAGTTCTCTGAGCTGCTACCAAAATCTTGAAGTCTGCGGCAATAGTCACTGGGCCAATTCCTATAAAGATAAACAGCGATTGACTGTAAAATAAAAACGTCTAGGACCCCATGCCACAGGAAGAGTCAAGGAGCCTCTCTCCTCTACAGGGGACCCTCTTGCCCGCCTGGTGTCAGAACTACAAGAAAGACCTCTCTGTTGTTTAAAGCCACCAAGTTTGAGCTATGTTTAAACGGTAGCCCTTGGAAATCCATTCCTATAAAGCAGCATTCAGGGGTTCATTCGGGCTGTTGTCTTGTTTTCACTACTGGGGAGACACCCAGGGCCTTTGCACTGAGTAACATCCTTTTTAATTTTTCTCTGAGACCAAGTGTCGCTAAATTGCTCAGTTGCCCAGGCTGATCTCCAATTTGCAATCCTCCTGCCTCAGCCTCCCAAACTGTTGGGATTTCAATGAGCTACCACACGAGGCTCATGGAACTCCAGCAAATTCTTATGGAACACAAGTATTCTAATGGGACTCAGGTATTCTAAAGGAACTTGGGTATCGTTATGGTTTGTGTTTAAATGTCCCCCGCAAAGCCTCATGCAGTCATGGAGACAGCTGAGTCTAGTGTTTGTGACTGGTTCATTGTCTAGTGCTTGTGATTGGCAGGGTGAGTGCTGCACCCGCCCAGGGGTGGAGCCAGCATACAATATAAGGGCGGGAAGGAGGCATGCTCCTCCCCTTTTGTTCTTTTGCTCTTGTCACTTGGAGCTGCCACGAATGGCCGCCCCTCAGCCACACCACCCCGCCTTGGGGCCAGCTGAGAATGGACTGAGACTTCCAAAAAAACTGTGAGCTAAATAAACCTTTCCTTCCTTCAGTTTGGGCATCAAGTATTTTGTCTGAGCGTCGAGAGAAAAGTAACGAAGACAGGAGTCCCGGCGGGAATCTCCGGTGCTGGCCCCATCCTGTGTCGGCAGCGGTACCAGCCATTCCCCCAGGCTCTCTCTGCCCGTGGAACCGACTGAGCACGGTCACGACTGTGACCCGACCCTGCCGAGGCCAAGAGCTGGCGTGTGCAGTCAGGGCCTGCCTTGCACGAGTCCTGTCCCCGGGCCTCCCCCTGGGTCACCTCGACATGCTGAGAAGGGGTGGCCTTTTCCGGGGGACAGAGGGAGGGACTGAGGTTTATAGAAGAAACTCAAGCAGAGCTGTTTGGTGTCCTTCGAATGTTTAAAGTCCCATCCTCGCTGACCGCTGCAGTGTGATTTTAGGACCTGTGGTGACAGAGCCCTGGCTGGAAACCGGCCTGCCTGGCACCTGCCTGAAGGTCACACATGCCATGAAGGGTCGATGGCTGTCGGGTAGAGGCCACGAGAAGCCCCAGGCCACCCGTCAGGGAGGAGAGTCGGGCAGTGAACCCAGGGCCAAGGGCCGCAGAGCAGAACTGAATCTTGAGGAGGTCCCCAGAGCTGCGCCCTGCTGATGCCTCCCCCTGGGACACTCACTTTCGTACACTGATAAACAATGACACTTCTTTCTTTAGTTTCCTAAAAGAATGTGTCCCGGGAGGGATCGCTATTTGTATTTGACAGGCAAAAAACCAACTGAGATTCAAGTCAAGTGTGACTTATCCTGAGTCCCACTGGGCACAGGGACCGTGGGGAGGGGACCGTGCTCTAGCAGTCGGTTCCAGCGCAGAGAGCGGCCAGGCCAGCAGGTTGTCCCCAGCAAAGGCAGCATAGGACTCTGTGTGTGACATGGCCCTATGTCTCCAGACACTAATATTAAAATTTCTGTTTTGTTTTGTTGATTTTTTTGAGACAGGATCTCACCATGTAGCCCAGACTGGCCTTAAGCTCACAGGGATCCTCCTGTCTCAGCCTCCTGAGTGCTGGAATTACAGGCATGCACCACCACACACGGCTCTGTTTTGTTTTGTTAAGACAGTGTCTCACTGTGTATATCGTTCAGACTGGCCTTGGACTCACTGTGGAACCCAGACGGCCCTCCAGCTTGTGTCCACCCGTCTTCCTCCACCTCTTCAATGCTGGGATTACACGCATGCTCTACTGTGCCCAGATCAGATGCTAGAATTTTAATTCTCACCAGAGCTCACTGCAGGGCGAGAAGACAGCACCCAAGAAAGCATGTGTTCTTCATGGGTGATAGCGGCTTTGCGGGCCTCAAGGCGGCAGGCAGGACTGGAACCTCTGCGTCCGGAAGGTTCGCAGCTTTGCCATTTGCTCCTGTGGGCCCTGGCTATGGGACTCGGTTTCCCCATCTGGAAGTGGAAGGTGGATGGGATGATCTGGAAGCTCCTGGACTGTCCCCCACCCTCCAGCTCCGGAGTCACACTTGGGTGCCACCAACAGGTCCATCCTGGGACCGTGGGGCCTCCAGGGATCTGGTGGAAAGGATGACTTTGGGCGCTCACAGGGTCCCTCTGCAGGACGTACTGCCTCCCTCCCCCTCGATGGCCCCCGCCAGGCACCTGACTTCTTCCTTCTCCTCTGTTTCAGTGCTTGTGTTATATTAGTCTTGTTAAAGGCCACCTGGCTGCTTGTTTTATCAAATGCAAGGAGTAACTCCAGATACAGGGCGGACAGCTACGGGGTGGGGAGGTGCAGAGAGGACACGGGAAGGGAGGGGGCGGGAGGAAGGTGCGGACCCGCAGCAGCCTCCTTTGAAGGCCCCATGGTGCCATCAGGGAGTGTGAGCAACACCACTGCCCTTGCAGTGGACACTGTGATCCTAGCGCTCCGGGAAGCTGAGACAGAAGGATCACGAGTTTGAGTCTAGCCTGGGCAACTTAGCAAGATCCAGCTCAAAACAAAAACAAAATAAAAGGGTAAGGATGTAGCTCAGTCAGTGCAAAGGCTCTGGGTTCAATTCTCAGCACTAAAAATAAATAAATACAATGCATTTGGAAACAGAGGCCAAAATGACTCTAAACTGTGTCCTGCCCCAGGCCAGAGCCACAGCTTCATACCGTGACCCCGTTGGCCTGGTTCTTATCCCCACTTTACAGATGACAAACCAAGGCTCGGAGGGGTCCTTGGTCAGGACCCAGTGACCATGGTAGCATCGGAGCCTGGGGTATGAAGGGCCACACAGGGCTGTGGAGAAAACGCCCGCCCCAGAGAACCAGAACCAGGGAGCAAGGGGCCCGGTGGGCCCTGTGGACACCAGGACTGGCCATCTGTCCCTGACCATGTCACCTCTGATCGAGGTGGTGAATCTGTCCGCTACCATGAGGGCTGCAGAGACCAAAGAACCCAGGACTGCAGGACCTGTCTGTGCTGGGACCCCGACTCTCCCTCCCGTGGGGCAGACCTGGAGCATGCTCACCCTGGGCATGGGACGCTGGCTGACAGCGTCACCTTATTCCTTCCTGTTGCCCTGCAGTGGGGAGCCCAGCCTGAGTTAGAGTCTGGCCAGTGACGCTCAGGTCCTGGGACATTCATAAGGCCTTGCTCCTGACCAGCCCTGCAGGGCCCTGCCTGCACACACGGCCGCTCTCACCTGCACCCAGAGGCCGGGTCTGTCACCTGCCCGGGACCAGGCAGCGCCCTGCACTCAACCCCTCGCCAGCTCCAGGCCTAGTACTTGCTCCTCGTACTCTGGGCATGGAAGAAAGAATGTTCTGGAAAGCCAGCTCTGCTGTCTACGCTCTCAGACCTCCTGGACGGAGTCCCAGCATCGTAGTCACGCTCGCAGCCTGGACCACACCAGCTTAGCCCTGGCCAGTGCCAGGCTCGGTCCTGGGGGCGCTGAAAGGGCTGTCACACTGTCACACGGCCGGCAGCCACGGCTCCTCCCAGGTCTCCCTGACCTGGTGCTGTCTGAAAGCAGGGAGGACACTGTGACCCGGAGGGAGGCCTGTTGCCTTGGGGACGGTACTGTCCCTTCTCTCAGCTCTGCGTGTCCCTCCCAGCCAGTCTGTCCCCGGGGAGTGGCCTTCAGCCTGGAACGCATCAGGGGACGGCCAGGAGCTGCATGGCTTCGTCCCCATGAGCGCCAGCCACGAAGGCACTGCCAGGCCCCGGGACATGTGTCACCTGGGTGAGATGGTGAGGGTCTCGGAGGAGAGGAGGCTTCGCCCCGCTCCCGGCAGGTAGGAGGGGCTGCTCTGCGCTGTGCCCCTGGGGCCGGTGGAGCTGTCTCCATCTGGAGGCTCAGCTGGAGGACTCCAGGGTGCTCCTCTGCCTGGCTGAGTGCTGACCCTCAGCTCTGGGGTGAGGGAGCCCAGGCCTCGCCCGGTTGACCCCGCCGTGTCCACAGCCCCCCCATCTCCCCAGGCCAGGCTCCCCAGCCTCCCCACGCCCAGCTGCCCCCCACTCCACCCCGCTGCCCGTCTGGCTGAGGGTGGAGAAGGCAGCTCGGGGGCAGATGGGAGACGCTGTCCAGCCAGCCAGTGACACACAGCGAACGTGAATGGGAAGGAGGGGAGCGATGCCACCCACCCGTGCCGTCCCCCACTCCGAGGACCACGATGGTCGGCAGACAGATGAGGCCACGGAGTCCCCAGCACTCCTCATGCATCCGGAACTCTGCCTAGGGAGACAGCAGCACCTGCCAGGACCCGAGTCCGGGCTGTCCACACCTGTGACCACAAGCCCTGGCCAGGGCCCTGGAGCGCGGTGCTCTGCACCCAGCACCTCCACGAAGGATGGTGCCAGAGGTGGCTGGGTTTTGGACCCACTGAGTAGGCAGAGGACTGTGGGTATTCTCCTGCTAAGTGACAATACTGTGTCGCTGGGTGACGACATTTGATGGGCAGGTGGTGGTGCTGCACGGTGGGTGACGACCCCCCGGCAGGTGAGAGCTCTGTGGGTGCAGGCGGGAGTGCAGAGCGGTGAGTGGGCCCTGGACACTGAAGAAGGAATGGAGTCGGTTGCTGTCTTCCATGGCGGTCGGGGACAGGATGGCAGGGCCACCTGCTCACCTGGGCGCGGGGCTGGGAGGGACACGGCCCCAGCCCCGTCACAAAAGACCGGGTAGCAGACTCCGTGTGAGCTGCAGGGCCTGACGGGGCTGTGGGCCGGGCCGCACCCCACCTCCGGGCCCCAGGGCCTTCATGAGCTTGGAAGAGACAGCTGGATGTGTCCTGTCACAGAAGCCGTCAGCTGTGCTCTGCGGCCAAAGCAAGGGCGCCAGGGACCACGGACTGAAGCCTCTGAGGCCGTGAGCCGGCTGCCGAGCTGGTCACTGAGGTCTTCACCACGGTGACGGCCAGCTGGGTGGTACGGGGGACACAGGTGTCCACGCCACAGCAGTCTCCCTTCTTCCCCCAGCCCGAGCTGGGGCCTGGCTCACCTTCAGTGCTCTGGGGCCACCGCAGAGGTACGCCTGAGTGTGTCCCCTGCCCGCTTGAGTGCCTGCCCTGCCCGAGCCCAACACAGGCCTTCGGGTCACTGGCTGGGCCTGGCCCATCCTCCTGCTGTGGCCAAGGTCACCCCACCCCAGCACTGTGCTGAGGGCACCTGGCCCTGCTCCCCAGTGCCCGGGACAGCCTTGCTGCTAGGATGGCACCAAAATCACCCTCCCCGTCCTCTCCCAGTGCGAGCCCGCCCCCAGCACCACCCAGCCACTTCCTCTTTCCTGTTCTCTTTTCCTGGCTCTGGGGATTGAGCCCGGGGTGCTTCGCCGCTGAGCTACATCACCAGGCTTTTTTTTTTTTTTTCCTTTAGGCAGGGCCTCACTAAATTGCCCAGGCAGGACTCTCACTTGCAATCCTCCTGGCTCAGCCTCCCTGAGTGCTGGGATTCCAGGTGTGCACCACCACACCTAGCTACACCCGCCTCTTTCTAACACCCCGGGCGCCCCAGCTCCCTGGCCGAGTGTCTCCGTCCTGGGGCTCCCACTCCTGCTCCCCACCTGAGCAGTGCCAGGCACCTGCAGACTCCCCACCCCGGCCCCCATCGAGGCGCTCTCTCTTAGGCAGGGGCTCCTTGCAAGCCGGACCTGGCACCTGCCAGCCATCCGCGGCGGCCCAGAGTGGAGTCCAGCCACCCGGGGCCAAGGAGCAGACCTGTGAAGGCTGCATGGAAATTTTTTTAATATGCTGAAGTGCATAGGAAAGCAGGCAATTTAAATGGAATCCCGCTGGGAATCGTTCTCTTAAAAAAACGACAGCCCCTTCTTAATGGGAATCATCAGTCCCCAATTCACACGGTGCCTGGGATGAATCTTCATTGACAACATCACCTCTCTTAATGAAGAGAACATCTCACAAGAACATTCCCCACGGCCAGAAACTCGGTTCCCACGGGCAGGCATCACGTCAAGTGAATGATTAGGCCCCAAAATACAATGAAACATTAGCTAAAATGATATCAAGTGGCCAAGCAACCAGGAAGAAGTTTTCCAGATGCCTTGGCTGGAGGTAAGGGGTGGAGGCGGGACCAAGACTGGTTACGGAGTTTACAGCACTGTATGCAAAGTGAAAACGCAGGCCTTTTTTTTTTTTTTTTTTTTTAATTTTAAACGGAAGAAAAGTAAGAAACCAAAGCAAAACAATCTCACAACCAGCCAATAAGACAGTAACAATCATCAGCACACTGCATATTACTATATTCCCAGAAATTATTTAGGATAAAAAATATAGACATGAAACATTATCCAACAAATTATTAACACAAAACTTTTGCCTCAATGAATCAAGAGAAACCTGCTATATGACTATCTGTTTTGTTATGATTACTCTATTGTTTTCAAACAAACAGTTCGCATTAAAAATAAAATCTGAAGATGACCCTGAAAAAACTACATTTGACTCAAAATTCCTTTCCTCTAACTCTCTCAACTAATTTTTTTATACATAGATTTTGTTTCAGTTCATCACACCAGTGCAACAATGCGATAGTCACATATGTGTGACTTAGTTTACTGGGAAGTATATTTTCAGTACTCATCCATTTAAGAGTGAAAATGTCTAGTTTATCATTCTTTATAGCTGAGTAGTATTCCATTATGTAGAAATACCACACCTTTTTTACCCATTCCTCAGTTGAGGGGCATTTAGGTTGTTTCCAGGATCTAACTATTGTGAACTGGGCAGCTATGAACATAGGTGCACATATATCGCTGTGGTAGGATGTTTTTAGTTCTTTTGGGAAGATACCCAGAAGGGGAATAGCTGGGTCAAATGGGACCTCCAATCCTAGCTTTTTGAGGAATCTCCACACTGACTTCCACAGTGGTTGCACCAGCCTGCATTCCCACCAACAGTGGAGAAGGGTTCCTTTTTGTCCACAGCCCCCCCGCCGCCCCCAGCAATTGTTATTGGTTGGCTTGTTAATACCAGCCATTCTTTCTGGGGTGAGGTGGAATCTCAGTGCTACTTTCATTTGCATTTTTCAAATGGCCAGTGCAAAATGCAGGCCTTTTAACAATTTGAAATTTTAAGGTAGTGACAGCTATAAAGCAAGTTGGGGCCTTTATCAGTGCAGGCCCTGGGCAGCCACACAGATCACACATCCTGTCTTATAGCAGAGCCTCCTCCCCAGACACCCAGGAGAAGGGGAGTCCCGGCCTGGCTGGGAACTGCCTCCAAGGCCTTCAGCTCATGCTCCGTGGTGCTTAAGGTGAGAGGGTGAAACGGCGGATAAAGTCATCGGCACCGAGAAGAGAGAGGGTCCAAGCGGACGCCGGCATTTACTGAAAGTGTTGTGATAAATCCCGGTGGGCGCTCTGAAGCGGCTGTAACGTCACAGCCCGCACCCCTGTCTCCCCACACTCACCCCCGCCTGTTCCTGGGCGGGCACACCTGTCTCACCACGCCCGGGGGTGGGGCTGAGGCCGATTTCCTGTGGGTCCCAGCCCTGGGCCTGGCCCTTGCACGTGACCAGAAGCTCTCCCGGAGTGCAGGGACGAGGGCACAGGGCGCACGTGGGCCCCGGAGGTCGGTGTGGAGCCGGGCAAGGGCAAGGACGAGGGCTGCGCAGGGCAGGTCCAGGCCGGGAGCCCAGGCGCCCAGAGGCCGGGAGAGGAGGGGACAGGAAGGGGCAGGCGGGGAGACCGACTCCCTACCTCACCCCTCTACAGCCTGCATTCACGCACATCCCCGAGCCGCATTCGGGGCCTTCCCACCCAGCCTGGAGCTCTGAGCCCTTCCGCGAGGCCTGCTGCCACCCAGGCGGGGTCCAGGCTGCCCCACTTGCAGCCGGTCCACCTCCTGCTGCTCCCAATGGCTGTGTGCTGGGCTCCTCCGAGCCAGCAGAGCAAAGGTCGAGGGGGCCGTGTCACCCGGCACCTGTTTGTGAACGGTGCGGCACAAGCGACGCAGCCGCTCCAGGTGGGGACGGGACCCAGAGGCCACAGGAGCTTTCCCTTGTGCTTCTGTCCACAGGATGGGCAGGGAGGTGGCCAGGCCCCGCCCAAGGCTCTCTGAGGTCACCAGGGCTGTGGCCTTCTCCGGCACCTCCTCCACAAGAAGATGCCACTTTCCAGGGGGTGACAGAACGCCAGCGTGGAGCCTGCCCTGGCCCTGGCCTAGTACCGAAGCCCTGCAGTTTGGGGTCTGCTGAGGCAAGGGAGGCTGCTCTGGGGCTTCTGGGGGGAGGCCCTCTGCACCCTGCATGTCCCCAACCCCTAGACAAGGTGAGGTTGGGGGGCAGGACAGACAGAAGCCTTGGGGGCTTTTGTGCCCTCTACACCCCAGGTCCACCTGGGAGAGAATGTGCCCCCCGCCTGTCTCTAGACCCTTGGCCAGCCCAGGGCCCAGGGCAGAAGTGACCTGGACATGGGGTCCCCGGCCACACCCCAAGGGCCTCCCTCTGCCAACAGGGCTGTGAATGAGCCTCAGCCTTAAGGAGCCTGAGGAAAGTGGGTGTCCCCCTCAGGGTGACAGGCACCCGGAAATTCCCTGCCTGGTCCCCACGGCCTTCACACTCCCATTGGCTCCATCTTTCCAGCCAGAGAGAGGGTGGCGGTGCTGCCCCCTAAAGAAGACGAGGCCCAGCCCCGGCCCCTGGCAGCGCTCCCACGGCCTCCTTCAGAGGACCCACTCAAGACCTGGGAGGGGTCCTGCCCTGGGGGGTGAGGGTGCCACCCCTGTGTCACCCAGCTGGGCTGAGCCTCTGTTTCAGCAGTTCTGCTCGTCCGTCTGTCCGCTGACATCCCACTTGCCTGTTGGCAGCAACAGGTGACCGCGGACTCCCCAAGCGGACAGAGCGGCCGCCAGCCGCAGGGGTGCTGCCCAGAGTTGCTTCGCTTCCTCCCAGCCCCCGATCAGCATCTCTGCCCTGCGCCCCTGCTCCTGGCCCTGCAGTAACGGGGCAACTGAACCTCATCAGCTCCTCCCTCCCAGACGCCTGCACAGATGCTCAGGGCTGTGCCCCTCCTCCCCCCGGTGCCCTTGCTGGGTGTCCCTTCCTCCATCACCGTCCTCCGCCCCCCATCCCGAGACACAGGAAGAGGCTTCCAAAGCTGCAATGAGACCAAACAGATCAACTGCAGGAGGAGAAGCTTCTTTGCCCTTTTACTTTCCCTGACTTGCTTCTGCATCTCCGGGAAGCCGTGGGTGCTCAGGTACAGGCCGGACGTCACGGTGCTGATGGCTGTCGCGGATCAGACGGCCTCCCGAGCACACACCGAGAAGGGGGTCAGCTCCACAGAGAGGGAAACGGGGCCCAGGGTTTGGCCCGCCCTCCTTCCTGCAAAGGGGGCTGCCCCTCCTGACATTTCTCTCCTTACTTTTTAAGGGGCAGGAACACCCCAGTCCTGGACGGGGCGGGCTGAGGTCCCATGGGCCCAGGTCAGTTGCCCATTAGCATAAACAACAGGTATCAGAGGGACCCACAAGCGCTCGTGTCAGGCGGGACATCCAAGGACTGAGTGGGAGGTGATTCCCAGGAGCCAGGGACAAAGGTCACACTTCCGCTTAGGCAAGGTCCTCTTCGACCCCACGACCTCAGCCCAGTCACTTGCCCTTGCGAGGATTCAGTGTCCCCGTGCGTTACACAGGGGTCAAATCCAACAGCCAGTGCGGATTCTCCAACTCCAGAATTCCTGATTCAGACGCCCCCCTCCTGGCTCTCCTGTTGAATCAGAACTGGGATCTCGGAGCTGCTGCTTTGCCACACAGATTGGTGGCGTCTTCTGTCCCTCCCCCCCACCCCACTCCGGTGTGATAGCTGCTCCTCCCGTCCCGGGGGACCTGCCAGGAACTCTTGTCCCTGCTCTCACGTCATTACGGGGAGAGGCAGTCAGAAGCCCCAGGCTCAGGAGAGCCTCCTTTCCTGGGTAATTTACCAAAATGTTAACACTAAGAAGGCCCCCCTAGAGCTCTATTTCTTGATCTGGTGAATTGTTTAATTACCCTTCCCAGTGTTTCCCTGACTTTACACCATCTTACTTAAAACAAAAAGCTTTTTTTTTTTCTCCCCACAAAACCAACCTCTCTGTGGATTTCGAAAAACCGAGTATGCATCTGGGTTCCCTCCTGCTTGCTCCTTACCTGCTGAAAAACAATTCGATCCCAACACAGGCTACTTTGTGCAGACGAGGGTTAGGGTACGTTTCTGCT
>RJWM01021649.1:0-35020 GCA_004363535.1 Dasyprocta punctata
TAACTGAAACAGCTCTCTCATGCTAAGCAGAGTTGCAGCAGCTGTGGTGTAGACACGGCCTGTGTTAAAGCCAGGGCCAGAGTGTGTTGCCTGCCTGCCATGAGGACCCAGCCAGCAGTGCTGGCAGCCTTGAACTTTGCCAGGCACTGCCTCTCCCAAATCCTTGAAATTATTAAGAAAATTAGATATTGGCTAAGAGATCTGATTCCTGAATCCGGTTTAACATTCTGTCTTTTGTCATGGCTTAAATTACCCAAGTGACTACAACCCAGGCTCCAGACCATACATTCAGATGCCTGCTAAAGATCTCTACCACATCTGCCCCAAGGCAGAGATCAATAGCATCTGGACTCACGCTCGCCTCTCCTACCCTCCTCCTCCCTCTGTGGCCATGGGGCCAGAAGTCCTACCCCATAGTGCTTCAACGGCATCCGGACACAGAGCGGGCAGGGGCTGGGGCTGGGGCTGGTGCTGGGGCTGGGGCTGGGGCTGGCCACGCACCTGCTCGGATCTGAAGTGCTGCAGGCTCACAAATCCTACCAGGCTCCTCTGCCACCCACTAGCAGGCTGCAGTGGGCTTCCCGCCTGCAGTCTAGTGTCCTGGGGAAAGCCTTTGGGCTACAGCATGCAGCAGTGAGGCCATCCCCTCAGGATCAGTAAGAACTCGTCCAGTTGCATCCTCAGGACCAACCTGTAACACTGAGAATTTCCGCAGCTTGCAATTAAACATCTGCTTCCTTTAGCATCTTGTAATGCCAGAGCATAAGAAAGTGCTCAAAGCAAGACAGAAAGCCAGGCGTGGTAGCAATGCATGCCTGTGGTCCTAGCACTCAGGAGGCTGAGGCAGGAGGATCATGAGTTGGAGGTCAGCCTAGGTCAGACAGACAGACAGACAGACAAAACAGGAAGACACCATCACACTGATGTGGGATGTCAGAAGGGCATAGGAGCCATCTGAGAGCTGTCGTGGCCAGAGCTAGTGCAATTAGATCAACAAAATACACAAAACAGTTTTGAGAGCCAGGTATAGGGGTCCACACCTGTAATCCCAACACTCTGGGAGGCTGAGGCAGGAAGATCACAAGATTGAGCCCTACCTGGGCAACTTAGGCGGGCTATAGAGAGGGACTTGCGGCTGTTTTATTGCCAGTTGAAAACAGCTCTGAGCAACAGGTAAGGTAGAAGGCAGGGCAGGAGCCAGGGTGTGGGGCTGCTCAGCACTGGGCTTGCTGAGGTTCTAGAGATTTTTGATGGCTGTTTTGGAGAATTCTTCATTTCCTCAAGGCTATAGGGCCGTCCCTCTAGCTGCGTCACTTTCTTGATCCAGTCGACATACTTGGCCAAGAGGGTGTATACTCCTGGGACGTTCTTCTGCCCACAGCTCCTGCCCCAGCTGATAATGCCCACCTGGTACCACTTACTGCCTGAGTCATCGGTGGTACAGACGAGGGGTCCCCCACTGTCCCCCTGTGGGCAGAGAACACAGATCAGTAGCCAGTCCCTCCCTCAACTGGCCACCAAGGCCAGGCGCAGCTCAAGCATGGAAGGGATCCACCGCTTTCCCCTATCCCTGCAATGCCGAAGGAGATCCCCGCAATGCCAGCTGGTGCCCACCCCGACCTGGCACCACGGGGAAGCCTGCAGGGGTCAGGCTGACTCGGGCGCTGTTGGAGGCGGTGTACAGAGCCGGGCACAGGCCAGGCTGCAGGAGGAGGAGGAAGAGGGAGGCCTGGCAAGCAAAGCCAGCTCCTCTGCAGCAGAGAGGGGTCGAGAAAGCAGAGGCTCTGGAAAGGTCAACAAAGGAAGCAGATACAAGGAGCCTCATTGGGGTCACCAGTGGGTCCCTTGGACGTTCTTCCAGAGACATGGGGGAGAACGATGTTCCCTTTTTGATTCTTTGGTGTGGTGTTTGCAAGGATCACATGATTGAGCTCCCCAGAACTCAGGCTGCCCTGTGGGTCTGGGCCTCACTGGTTATCTGATGCTATACACCTACACTGCCGGTGGCCTCCTTTTGTCCTTTTAATGGGGGAATGGACAATGGCCTCAAGGAGGACAGAGGGCTTGCCAAGGGTCCCACGTCACCAGGCCAGAGTGGAAGGCCGGGGTTTTCTGATGCCAAAGCTCTCGCTCACCCTTTCAACCTGGTGACACTGTTCTCTCATCTGAGAGTGACAGCCTGGCAGCGGTCTTTCTCCAGGGAGGGGGCCCCCTCCCCCTGTGACGGCACATGGCAGCTGGGGTGATGGGCAGAGTAAAGGACTCAGCAGGGGAGGAAGAGAAGGACACTTTGTTACATCTGTGAGTAGTTATCCTGATTCCCATTTTGAAATTAGTAAGCTCAGGGCCAGAAGAGTTGGAGCACTAACAAATCTGCATGGAGGAAAGGCTAGGGGCCAGGCCGAGGCGCACTGGCTCAGCAAGGGACACGCACTGGGACGGCGGGATGGCGACAGGAGAGTGTGGCGGAGACGCAGAGCAGGCTGGGAGGAGGGAGGACTCAGCAAGGATCTCCAGGCACAGGGCCCATGAGGAACAGGACCCCGACGAGGTGAGCGTGGGTGTGGCTTGGGGGAGTCGGGCAGGGGACGGGAGGGTGACAGGTTACGAGGCGAGGCAGCCACGAGAGTCAGAACCAGGCCATGAGAACGTCGGGAGAGGGAGGGAGACGGACCGGCAGACACAAGCTGGCGACAGTCACAAATGAAGGCTGGACATGGACAGTGTGGACCGTGTCCAGGATCACAGGCTACAGAGGACAGGGCAAGAACAGGGGCAAGAACAGGGGGTGGAAATGAGCAGACGCGTGTGAGTGTAGTTTGGGTCCATCAGGGAGCACATCTCTGCGCAGAAGGGCATGGGTCCACAGACGAGGTCACCTCTGCTCCAGAGCAGCCAGCCAGAGGACCCCCTCCAGGGAAGAGCGCCGCCTCTCTCACTTGCCTGGTTTTGGGGGTGCATGAGCTTTACTGAGTTACGGGGCAAGAAGACAATCAACCTTCCTTCCACTCAAATCACTTGTTCCATGAATGTGGTTATTACAATTTTCCTTCTTAGGAAGGCACAGATGTTATAAAAATCTTTTAAAATGTCACCTTTATGATCTATTTCCATACATAATGGAGGAAGAACTGTTCATAACAGGGATCTCCAACTGTCCATAGCCCGTTAGCAGTGGGCAAAGCTTTATCTGTATTTCCAGCTTCTCCCTGTCCCTCAGATTACTGCCTGAACTCCACTTCCTGTCACACCAATGGCAGCTTTTTAGATTCTCATAGGCCTGCAAACCCTACTGTGAGCCACACATGTGTGGAACCTAGGCTGTGGGCTCCTGATGAGAATCCAGCACCTGATGATCTGAGGTGGAGCTGAGGTGAAGATGCTAGTCCTGGGGAGTGGCCAAAAATAAAGACCAACATTGGTATAGAGGTCTGACTGTACAGAGGCCATAATAAGTCAACTGTTTGTGGACTCATGTCAAAACCCCAGCAGCGAGAGGCAAGTAATGGGCTACATCCCACGGCAGACTTCATAGCGGGAAGCGAGTGGATGTGCTTCAATTGTACAGCTGCATCTGTGCCAGGTTTTAAGCCAGAATCTGACATTTATTTTAGTCCACATGTGGCTAACCATGATTTTATCTGCCATGCCTTTCTTCCGCTGCACCATTACCTCAGTCACAGTTACGGTAAGCTCACTGCTAAATGAGTAAAAATCAAACGTCACTGGAGAGCTTCTCTGGAAAGTTGGGAGAGCCCAACTGAGAGATAGCAGAGGGCCCTTTAAGACGGCCAACAAAAGCAAAGCTGCACTTAAAAGAAAACAAAGAAAGAACAAAGAAAACTTCATTGCAAAGGGTGACTCACATTCTCCAAGCCCACTTTGTATAATACAGTGGTACCTGTTTGGTTTGCAAAGAGAAGCATTTGGCAACATTTTGCTTTTGTTTGTGACTGCATCGGTAATGAACATGACCACAGTCATCTCTCCCACATCAACAGGAATGTAGTCATCTTTTCCAGATTCGTGGGATGAATTAAATTCACAAACCGAGGTACCACTGTGTGTGGCAACTAGCTATCCAGAAGCCACGCAACTTTCAAAACTGCCCATGCACCTTGCATTAAAAGACAAGACTTTGGAGTTTTCCAAAAGGAAGAAACACAAGCACAAAGAACAGAAGCAATTACCGAAGGCCACTACTCCATCGAAGGTCTGTGCCTGAGATCATCCTCCTCAGCGGCTCACTGCGCTGCTAAAGCTAAGAAGCCCTTTACTACTGGTGAAGAGTGGATCAGGTCTGCTGCTAAGGACACTTGTCATGAGCTTTTAGGAGAGGCCACAGTTCAGAAGGTGGCATATGTTCCTCTTCCAACTAGCACCATAAGCAGACTGATGAAATAGCAGAGGATATTGAGCACAGCTGTTAGAGAGAATTAATGAGTCACTGTGGTTCACAATGCAGGTCGGCCAGTCTACCAACGTGGACAGCAAGGCCACAATGCTTGCTTTTGTGTGATGTATTTCTCAGCCAGTTGTGCATGAGGATTTGGTTATGTGCACTTTTCTTGCCAACCAACAGCCCAGCTGAAGAAATATTCAAATTTTTTAATGATTCCATAGCAGTAAAACTGAATCAGTCAATTTGTGTTGGTGCCTGCACAGACAGAATGGCTAGCATGGGAGGACAGGTTTCTGATTTCACGCTGTGGGTCAAAGAAGTCACTTCTGGATGTGTGTCGACACACTTGTCATCCATAGAGAAATGCTGGCCAGCCGGGAAAGATTACCTGAACTTAGTGCTTTGCGGAATGTGAATAAAATGATCAACCACATTGAAGTCCATGCCCTTAACTCACATTGGTTCAGGCAACTCTTCGAGGAGATGGGTGCAGAGCTCATACCTCCTCCCTGACACGCGGAAGTAGATGGCTTTCCAAAGGAGGATCCCTCGCCAGAGTTTTTGAGTTATGAGAGATTCCAGAGATTTCTTTGGGAAAAATAGTCTCTGGCAGTGCATTTCAGTGACACAGAATGGGTCACAAAGCTTGCTTACTTGTGTGACATATTTAACCCAATCAGTGAACTCAATTGATCTGTCATGTCAGGCAGCAATGACAACTGTGTTCAAGTTGGCAGATAAAGTGGATGCATTCAAAGCCAAGCTGGAATTATGAGGGGGTATGAGTAAACACTGGGCTACTTGACACGTGTCAGCATTAGCAGATATTTTGAAAGAGACTGAGCAAGTACCTTCTTTCTCCTAGCTACTGCATGCATACCTACTTCAGTGTTCAAAATAATTTGAGTGTTACTTCTAACCACAAAAGATCCCTGAACTGGTGAGGAATGGATCCACAACACATTTGTGACTATACCAGGTGTACGGACTTGTCTGTATTAGACAAGGATTAATCGTTTGAGATTGCAAATGCTGGTAGCCTTAAAAGTATGTTCATGACCATGTCAAATCTCCATAGGTTCTGGATCAAAGTCAAAGTGGAATATCCTGAGATTGCTGCAAAAACACTGAAAAGCCTGCTTCCATTTCCTGAATCCCGTCTTTGTGAAGCAGGCTTCTGCAGTGACAGCAACCAAAACGAGTTTATGGAGTAGACCGGACATAAGTAACACTCTTCGGGTGCCACTGTCTCCAAGATGGGAGGGACTGCCTAGTTGCAAGAAAACAAACTCAGGGCGTCCATTGATCATGCATTACAATGAATTGGATAACCATATAGGTAAAGGGCACAATAAATGCAATGTGAGTTAATGAAATAGGCCTAAAGTGGGTAAGCAGGACAGCCCCCAAGCAAACCATCTAGAGTCCAGTGCCGTGCACCACACCCAACCCCCTCCTGCACCTGCACACCCAGGACCTTCAGGATTCCTCCTGGGCAAACCTTCCTCAGAGGCTGCTTTACTGACAGCTACAGACAGCTAGCTGCCTGGGCTCACTTATTTGAGAAACATTTGTTGAGCATTTGTCAGGGACTGAGCCCTCGGTGGGGCCTTGGGAGTTCAGCTCTGAATGCACGCATGGGTGCTGGTGCAGGCGAACGGAGAGAACACAGCACCTTGTGACAGCTGCCGCTGCAGGGGGTCCAGCATTGCGTTACTGGGTGTGGATAGGTCTGAGCTTACATTTGGCTTGGTTGTGCTACTTCACATGATTTTTAAAGTTGGACATTTTATTTCAAGGTAATTGTGAACTTTATGCAGCTGCAAGAAGTAGCAGAGATTCTGTGATTCCCTCAGTTCCCCCAGTAATATCTCACAAAACTGTAGTACGTACAATGTAACAGTCAGGACTACAACACTGATACATTCCATCAGGAGACAGAACACCCCCATGGCCACCTGGATGCCATCAGCAGCCCCACACCTCTCCTCCCACCCACAGCCCCTGCGTCACCCCTGGCAACCTCCGGCACAGGCTTTAGCTGTACGGAGTGGCAGGGACAGAAAGAAATGTGCCTGCTCCATCTGTCCTGGAATCAGAATTCTACTTTGTTTTGCAGCATTTAAAATTGCCCAGAAAGTGAGGAAAGCACGAGGTTCATGTCACACTTACACCGGTTGTCTTTTTGGTCCTCCCAAGGCTCACCACCTGGGCATCGCCTTCTGGACCTGGTGTTGCTGCTGGAGCCCCTGCTGCTGACCTCGGGTCCCTGCTCCTTTCTCTTCCACCTGCTTGCTTCAGCCCCTCTCCCAGGGGCCCCTCCCAAGGACCCATCTCAGCCTTGCTTGAGCACCCTTGCTTCATGGGCAGCCTGTCCCTCCCTCACAGATCACTCCACACCTGTGTCCGTAGTTTCACATCTGTGATAAGAGTCACTGGCCACCAATGAGTAGGTCCCCAGCTATCATCAGCTGGCCTTGCCTGGGGCAGAGAGCATCTTTGAGTTTAAATACCAACCTTATCATTCATTCCTTGGAGCCAGAGGGCGCTAAGCTCTGAAATTGTTTGTCTAGTGAGCAGTCAAAAGGAGTTTGAAGATTTTTGTGTTCATTTGAAACCACCTGCACCTGCTTGCGCTCCCTCCCGAGAGACTGGAGGTCCCTGGGGTGAGGACCCAGGCCGGCCTGAGGACTCCCGTGTGCTCAGTGAGGGCTGCTTAGTAAATAGGTTACAATGATGCCTTGTTTGGCCCTCAAATCCTTGCTGACGTTTTGTTCTGTAAGAGTTTCTAGAAGAGGGGGAAGCAGCAGAGCCTGATAGACGCAGTGCTCGGGAAGAAGAGCAGAAATACACGGAGTTGCAGCCACTGCCCCCCAGGTGCGCCCAGAGGGCTGCGGTGCGGAGCACCCAGAGACCCACCCACTCCTGCCCCTGTCCCTGTCCCCGGCTGCCGACCCCTATCCCCATGCATTTCCAGAACCTTAATCTTCTCTTTCCAGAGGAGAGAGGCGGCCCGCGTTACCTGGCAGGAGTCATAGTTCTCATTCTGGTAGCCGGCACACAGCATGTTTTTGGTGACTTTTGAAAACAGCTTGGAACATTCCTTCCAGTCCATGATGACCAGTGGTGCTTTCATCAGATCGCTTTTCATGGAGTTTTTTTCAGCTGGACCACAGGGAAAGGGACATTAGGAAAACCACCAGGAAGCAGGTCTCCAAGGAGACGACACAACTGGCTGTGCCCTGGCAGCTCCCAGCCCTGACCACCGCCCACACCCCTCAGGATCTCACCCTCTGCAGGCCTCAGTGGCGCCGGGAAACCCACACTTCGGCACACTCCCGCCTGCTGAATCCCTCCCCTCCTTCAGAGCCTCCCCCCTCCCCCAGCGAGGCCTGACTCCCACCAGCCCTGCTGACTACATTTCTCAGGAAAACTGGCTAGCGACCACTTCCAGCATGAGGCCACTTTACACCTCAGTGAAAACGCACACGCGTGGGTAGGCTGCACTTCTTGAGAGGGAACTACCAGGGATGTGGTCTGGCCCTGCAGGTGTCAGGAATTTGCCCGAACTTTTCTTCTTCTTTAACTCTGAGCACAGGGAAGTTTCATCACCCTTCCCCTGACGGAGCGTTTTTAACCCCGTGTGGTCCCCATCTGCTTCTAACTTTGCAAACTCCCTGGAGCTGGAACCCAAGCTCTACCCACATCCTCTGCTAGGCTCCGGAAATGCACACGCACACACGCACACACACACGCACGCGCACACACACACCCCCGACCCGGACCCCTGGCTTGTTCCAAATCATCCCATGGACCCAAGTGTGTGCTGCCTGTCTGCTTTTGGCTTTGCCACGTTTTCCCCTGGCAGACCAGAAGAGTTTTTGCCACACCTTTCTGCCCTGCATGCTTTCTCTTATGCTGGCCGAGGAACAACCTCACAAGTAACAACAAACCCCTAAGAGCTCTGGGCAGCGTGTCCCCACGCTAGACCATCATAGTCGTCGGGGCACTAGTAGGAAGTGGTGGGACCCATTCCTGGGTGACAGCCGAGAATAAAGAGCAGAGGGCCTGTGGGCCTTAGCCAAAGGAGCCTGTACAACGCTGGCTGAATAAGCCCCGCCCAGGACTGCAGGCCTGGGAGCTCAGCCCGGCCTCAGGAATGCACGCTCCTGGTGGGTGCAAGAGGCTGGGAAAAGCCTCCACTGGTGGGCAAAGGTTTGTCCAGGGCAAGTCCTGCTCCTGCCTCCTCTTCTCTCTCCTCTCCCCTCCCCTGCATAGCTCCCCCCGAGCTGCTGTCCCGAGATGCAGGCATCATGTACTTGAGTTGGTCTGTCCCCATCCAGCCACCCAGCACTGGTGCCAGCTGGTAGGACTGGGCTGGGGGGGCAAGCAGATGGGCACTTTCAGGCCATTGAACTTGATGGGCGAGGCCAGCAGCAGCAAGCCGATATCGTTGTCCATGGAGACTCTCAAGTAGTCCTTGTGAAAGATGATGTTGGTGACCTGCTTAATTTCCAGGTGCTGGCTGGTTAAGTCATTGGTCCCCACTACAACATTCACGTCTTTGGGGCTGGTGGTAGCAGATAACCAGAGAAAGGAAGGAAGTCACAAAAGTGCACAGAATTCACTGAACCCCCAAGCCTACATTCCACATATTTCTAGGGACCTTTAGGATGGAGCTATGGGGCCTGGTACTCACGAGGTGGGAAGATTCAAATGGGAAAGACAGAGGGCAAAGCAGGGCGGAGCAGCCCGGACCCTCAGGGGAATGAGACACCAACATAGAACAGAGCAGGGGCAAAGCTCGATTTGGAGAAGTGGAAGCCACAGAGGAAGGCTTGGCCCAGATTGAAGTAGCTGTCAGGTGATAGAGTATCACACGCTTGAATGACTACATGCATTGCACACACTGTTCCCATCACTCGGTCTACCAACAGCTCAGAGGGCGGGGGGCAGCGTCACATCTGTTCCTTCAGGGCCCCTCAGGGATAAGGCAGTAGGGGACCTGCTCCGGGCCAGCTGGCCAGGGGCTTTCCAGTGGCCGATCCCTTTATCCCGTGAAGAAGGTGCTAAAGGAAGCTTCTTGTTTTGCCAGGGCGAAACTCCACAGGGTTTTATTTTGTTTTCCAGTGCTGGGCATTGAACCCAGGGCCTGATGCATGCCGGGCAAATGCTCAACCACTGAGCTGCATCCCCAGCTATGTTCACAGGGTTTGGATCCAGCCTTCAAGGTCTGCGTTCTGGGTATTTTCCAGCTGTCTCAAGGAGGTAAAGCCGAACGCACACGTGCCAAAGCCAGGGTTTCGGTCTGCCTTTGCCTCCTGGCCCTGTGCCTCAGGTGGACTGCCTGACTGTCCCAGACCTCAACTCCCTACCCATAAGGCAGAGTTATCACTTCTACCTGCCCCGCAGGGTCACTGTGTGGTTAGGTAAGCTAACCCAGGTGACCACTTAGCGGGGTCACTGGCACATGGTTAGTAAATGCCTCTGTCTGCAGATGGCCTGGTCAGATGGCTGGGAAACCGGACTCCCAGAATGGGATTCCCTCCTAGGACCACTCGAGTGGGCATGGTGCCCTCTGGCTCATCTGGCTGCAGGTGCTCCGTGACTTCAGGGTGTCTGGAGTCCCTGTCCCGGTGTCCCCAGGTGGGTGGGGGTGTCCTTCTTGTCCTGTCCAGCTCAGGAAGGGACAGCGCTAGGCTCCCTCCAGGCAGTCAGGTCTGAGTGAGCAAGTGGGTACCCCAGGGTCACCCCGGCAGAAGTGCCGCTGGGTACTCACGGTATTTCCTCGAAATTTAAGCAGTGAGCAGCTGTGAGAATCCACCAGGCGCTGAGGATGGCACCGCCACACATGTGCTCGTTGGCAACCTGAATACTCACCTGCCACGGGAACTCACCCTCCTCGGCCTCCATCCCCCCGACGATCCGGGAGTGACGCTTCCTGCCCTCGAACATGGGTCTTTCGCCGCATCCTGCAGGGAGGGAAGACAGCAGGAGAGGGGAGCTGTCTCAACAACCATGTGGCCAGCAGGGCCGGAAGGAAGTGTTCGGATGCAGATGTCCTGGCCCGGCCTACAGGCTCCTCTTGTGGCCCTAGGAAACCAGCGGAGCTCAAGGCTGCCCTTGGGAGCATTGGAAATGCCGTCCCCAGCCAGCCCTGGGGTGGTCGGCCAAACAGTGGCGCCCACTGGAGGCCCAGTCCTCTTGGCCGAACCCTGGGACCTGGGACTGTTTTCCCACAACAAAGACTTGGGGAGGTGCAATTAAGATCGCTAATCAGTTGACCTCAAAATAGGGAGTCGCCCTGGATGCTCCAAAAGGACCCCATTTAATCACAAGGGCACCTCAGGGAGCTGGAGAGGAGGCTGAGCGCAGCACAGGTCAGGCCCTGGGTTCCTGCCCTGGGTTCCATGCCTGGCACTGGAAAATTTAAAAAGTGGTAGAGGAAGGAAAAGAAAACTCAGCCAGCAGCAGACATGACTAGGGAAGCAAGAAAGACCCTGGGAGACCCAGGGCCGCTGCAAGGGGCTGGGGGCAGAGGGGAGCGATGTCCCTCCGTGAGGCCAGGCCGGGTCCCCTGTGCCCGCCCGAGGGTCCCACTTGCTCCTGGAGCAGGGACCGTGCTGACTCCCAGCCCCGCTCTTCGCGCCCCATTCCGGTGCTGCTTTTCCAACAGCAGCTGCGGGGATTTTTCAGAGTGGGGTGCTGTGGCCCGGGGGGGATGGACTTAGCAATGTGTGCTGAGAGCCCCTGGGTGTCGGCGACACAGCAGAGCCCTCAGGACAGTGGGACCTGCACTTCCTCCGGTTTAGCTGCTAGGCACACCGTGTGCCAGGTGCCTTCTAGGGTCAATTCCCTTTAGCGTTCGCAGCCGCTCCACCAGGCAGCTGCTGTTATTTTCACCCCCATTTCACAGTTTGGACAGCCGAGGCGCAGGGAGGTTAGTGAATCGCCCAAGCTCACACAGCTGGGCCGTGGCCTGACCCACAGTGCAGTCGGGGTCGGCGCTCTTCCCGCCCCCAGTGCTGCCCTGCCCGGCGTCGTCTTCTCCCCACGGTGGCCCGGTTTTTTCCCTCACAGGTCCAGGCCTCTGCCCGAGAGCTGCTCCTCCGCCGAGGCTGCTGCTGGCCCGTGCCCAGCACCGCACTCCTGTCCCGCTGCTGAGTCTCTGCCACTGCGTTAGGGTCCCCCACCGTGCTGGCCTGACTGTGACACAGGTGCTAAGCGCCAGGAGGAGACAGGACACGCTGGGTGACGCCGCACCCTGGCCTCGGCAACCGGCCAGCGCAGCACTCAGCAGCCACGAGGGCTGCTCGGAGGCACGGATTCCACCCTGGGAAACGCGTCCTAAGGGGCTGAACGGCGTCCGCATTGCCTGGATCATCAACTACATCCCAGCCATCGAATGATGCTCCTGGGGAATTTTTAAGGATGTAGGAAAATGCTTGTGATTCAAAAAGGCAGGATGAAAGTTACAGTTAAAACTGTAATTTTTATCATGTTAAAAACGTGCATGCAGACACATGGGAGGAAATACTCTGAGACACCCAGCGTGCGAAGAGCTTGACTGGCCGGCAGGTGACTGTCACAGATGTCCCCTCTCTCTGAAACACAGCTATGCCACTTGCCTAAAGCTTCCAGGTGGACAGCAGAGCCTGAATCCTGGCCGCCACTTGCTTGTCCCCTGACTTGGGCATGCTACTTCTCCTGTTCCTCACTCCTCCGGGCCTCGGTAGTTTCTACCCTGTGTGACCGACTGATGTAAGGACAGAACGGGACAGAGGCTGAGCTGCCTGGCACAGTGGACATCCTGGCATAGCTGGCAGAACGTCTCCCATCTGTTTGGCACCAAAGTCCTCCAGGACTGTCAGGCTGTGGGAGGCCAATCAGGCCAAGAGCGCCGCTGTTTCCCCGTGAGTGACGATGGGCAAATCCTCAGCCTGCAGAAGCTCTGAGTTCTCCATCCTACCCTGCCCAAGGGCAGAAACTGCCTGGCGATGGGGGCGCACACATTAGATGGGGGGTTCTGGCTGGTGACTGCTCCCTGGAAGAGGCAGCGACCCCTTAGGGAGCTGGAGGACCTGCCTGCCAGGACAGAGCACCCTGGAACTTGGCCTACCAAGGCTGCCAAACTGTCTGCTGGAGGAGAGGGCCCGGGAGTGGCAGCCAGGTGGGGTGGCACACGCCTGTCATCCCAGCACCATGGGAAGTTGAGGCAGGAGGATCACAAGTTTGAGCCCTGCCTGGGCAACTTGATGACTTCGTCAGACCCTGTCTCAGCATGAGGGCTGGGAGTGTAGCACAGTGCAGAGGTCTTTGGGTTCAGATTTTTGTACACCCCGTCCCACCCTAAAAAGAGGAGGCGTGACATCAAGGAAGAGGGGCCAGGAACGTGCTGCTGCCATGAGCAGATCTCCTAGTGACCAGTGAGCTGGTTCCTGAGCTGAGGCCCTAACGTTCCCACTGACTGCACAAAGGGGTGTGGGAATGGTGACCGGCCCGCCCCGCCCCGCCCAGACCAGCTGCGGGGGCCACCAGGGGAGTCCACGTACTGAAATCTGCCACTGTGGCGTGGGGCATGAGCAGCAGAATCGAGAGCAGGAGCATGCTGGGCTGGCCCGTGCCGGGGGTGACGGAGGCCGGGCATGGGTGAGTGACCCCAGCCTGACTGCCACCTTCTTATGACCCAGGGGACTGCGATGTCACAAAGGCCAAGGTCAGGCAGATTCTTTCCACTGTTTTGTTTTCAAGATGGTTCCCCCAGGGCATGGTCCAGGAAGGCTTTCTGATCTGGGCCACTTTCCCCCTGAACCATGCGCCGCCCCCCGGCCCCCGCTTTCACCTGGTGTCCTCGGGCACCCTGTTTCCGGCCTCTGCCGCACCCAGTCGTTCTGCAAGGCCCATCCTCCCCTTCCCTGGGCTTCTCTAGGAGGTGGGTGAGACATGGGGACGTGGGGACTGGGACAGGAGGAGCCCAGGCTACCCGAGGCCTCTCCCGCCCCTGTGTGGTTTTGGAACTCTGACCTTGCAGCCCCAGGCGTGACTTTCATGGGCTGTGTTCAGGGGTCTTGGCCACCCCTCAAGCCTTTTCCAATGGGCCACACTCCCTGTAGCCCACACCTTCTAGGTCAAATCACATGGTCTCCCAACCACCAGCAGCCCCTGTCCTTCCGTTCCTAAAGGAGGAAACGACAGGCTCAGGAGGACACGCCCAGGGCGCCGTCGCCGCACTGCTGGGTTAAGATTTGCACTTCTCCAGGTGCTGGTTTGAGTAGACTCACGGGAGCCCCTTGCCCACCTGTGTGGCCACTGGTTGGACCCCAGGGCCAGTGTGGCCGCAAGTCCCCAGCTTCCATGTGTTCCTGGACTCCTGCCCTGCAGCAGAGGCCTTCAGTGCTACCGGAGAAGGCAGGTGACTGGGAGATCCCCCTACCCCAAGGGTGTGGCTCTGGCTGCTTCCAGCCCCTGCTCTTCCCTATCTCCCAGAGGCGGCTCCGTGGATGCAGCCTCTCCTGGCTGCCCGGTGTCCCCTCCTTACCACCTGCTGAGTGGCGCTGGGATGATGTCAGCCGCTCCTGCCCTGCAAAATACCTCCCTGCTCCTCAGGCTGTCCTGGCCCCCAAGGAGTGCTGCTCTCCAGGCACCTGCCACCCCCGCCCTGGTCTCACCACTGCCTCTGGCTCCTGACCTCAGGTGGCCTTGTCAACGGTGCCCAGGCTTTTCTGCTGCCCATCTTTGGGCAAGTCTAGAGTGCTAATGGGAGAGCAGTTTTGGGGCTCTCCATGAGACCTGCAGGGACACAGAGATGGAAGAAGGCACAGGAGGAGACAAGTGTCTGGGGACCATTGCCAGGGCGCATGCTCCTGGTGACTTTATGGAAGGACTGGCCAGGGGTTCTCTGACCTCGGTGTGCAGCCAAGGTCAGGACAGATTCAGCAAATAAAATATAGGGCACCAATGTGAATTTGAGTTTCTGGCTAACAAGAGACTTTGTAATATCCCCATGCGATGTTTGGCACACACACTAACAAGGACCTCACTGGTATCTACAACTCACGGTGAACTGGCGCCTGTGTCTTTTCTGGCGGCCCCGGCACTGATGTCCAGGCTCTGCCCTGCAGATCCCAATGCCATAGAAGGGGTTGGCAGGGTAGGGAGCTGGGTGTGCACCTTCTCCCGGCCTTTCCCTGATGTCAGCCAGATCTTCCCTGGGGACCCGAGTCTGACCCACCTCTGGGAAAAGGTATGTGTGTGTGGCACAGGGTGGGTGGAGGGTGACAGCATGGCTGCAACCACTGTGGACCTGGGAGGGATGCTCCCAGATGGGGACCTGGAAGCCAGCATTTGTCCTGAGACCCCACTGGGAGTGCTCAGGGAGAGATGCTGGCGGTGGCACTGGGCTCCATGCTGCGGGCTTCCTGCAGGGACAAGAGGACCACAGGAGGAGGGGCCAGGATGCACCAGCAGACACTCAAGGACTGAGAAAGCTGAAGCCACCTTTCTACACGAATGGTCCCTGCAGGCCAGCGGGAACATGAAAGAGCCGAGGAAAACCACACTTGAGACTTGGCCTTCTAAGTCCACCAGGCCCGGGGGCAGCGAGCAGACGCTGGCTCACTCCAACCTGTGCCTCCCACCACCCTGACCCCAAGCCCTGGGGGAGGTGTGCAGAGCCAGCCTGGCCACTGACCAGCCCCTGGCCAGAGAGGGAACTCAGCATCGGCTTACAAGGGGAAGCATAGCTGGTCCGTAGTCATGGCTGCAGGATGACTCCAAGCGTGATCAGCAGAGCCGCGAGGCCTCCTCGAGCTTTCTTATCGGAAAGGACAGACTGTCCCGCTGCACATCGTGGTCAGGGGAGAACATAAACCTGCGTTTCCTTCCCAGCCTGTGCGTCGCTGCCATTTAAATGCAGCCATAGTCGCAATGCCCATGGCATTAATAGGGGCTTTTGCTGCAGGGCCATCCCCAAGGCCAATGAGGAAGGTGGTGGCTTCTCCAGGACAGTGGTTTGATGGACAGCCCCTGAGAATCCTTGCCTCAAGCCATCCGCCCCCTTGGTTGTCATGTTGGATGTGACAGTTAGTCACACTGCTTCCTGCTGAGCCAGGGGTCCATCTCAGTTAGTCACACTGCTTCCTGCTGAGCCAGGGGTCCATCTCTTCCAATGGACCAGTTTGGGTAGCTGTTACCAGCAAGCAGGTGACACCCACAGTTACCACTGGGTTAGGACCATGGAGGCACAAGGACCTCTCCGGGATCATGCAGGGACACAGAGACTTGGGGATGATGCACCTCGTCTCTTCTCTGACATTCACCCGGACTCACCGTTCCCAGAAAGGTGTCCCCCTGTCCACAGTGCATGGCGTCACTGAGCAGTGGTCTACACGCTGCGTTGTGCATGTGGGCTCTGGAGGCAAACGCACTAGTCCTTCCCCTCCAATCCCTGCTTCCACCACTTCTGTGAGGGCCTTGGGCGGGCTGCTCCCCACCGGAGCTCCTCGGGTCTCTCTACAAAGCCTCTAACAGCACCGACACCTTGGTCCCTGAAAGGGCAGCTGGAGTCACAGTGGCCACTCAGCGGAGGGTCCAGGGCACGTGTGCTGGGATGATGATGACATTCTGCAGCTGGGTCATCAGCTTAACGGCCTCCTTTGCATTTGGAGTTGGTGGCAGCTCATGGCCCCACTCTTAGCTCGGGTACCCCGATGTCAGTGTCGGGGATCACCTTGCTGTCTGGCTCTCTCTGCTTCCAAGCAATGCCCCAGGAGGAAGGGCAGCGAGGTGATTTGTCCTGTGACTTCTTTCTAGCCAAGGAGTTTGCATTTGCCATCACCTTCTTTATATATTATAAACCTGAAAATATCAATTTTATTTCATATCAAGGAAAAGTCAAAATTATAATGCAATAGTGTTATGCCTACCAGAAAAGTAAAACTTTGCAAATAAGAAGAATCAGTGGTGATTTTAACATGTATACACCAGTGGTGAAAGTTAAAATTGGTGAAGACAAAATGGAACAAAATTTAGTTTCTTGTAGCAATTTCAAAGTTACAAGCCCTATGATTCCACATCTTCCACTTTTGAAATAACCTAGAGAAACTGTTGTGCACATGGTCTAGAAAATCCATGCAAGAATATTCATAGCAGCACTGTCCGTGGTAACAAAAACCTGGATCAACCCAAATGGCCTTTAATTGTAAGAGAAGACTTAAATTTCTGGCACCTGCATTCAATCTAATTTTATACAGCAACGAAACAGAAAATAGGGGTTTGTGTAAGCAGCAGGTCAATCCCAAGACATCCGAGTGACCTCTAAAAGCCACAGTATATGGATGATTCTATTTATAGAAAGTTTAAGAGTGCTGCTGTCACCTGGAACCTGGGACAGGGGAGCCCCTCCAGGGTTTCGCGGAGCAGGAAAGGCCACAGACAGGGGAAGGAGCCAGGCCAGCCTGGTCGGTTACCAAGTATCGCACCAGTTCTGAAACCTGGACCCATCCAGCTCTGAAGCCGCCGCCCCACCGTGCCCATCTGTAACAGCGTGATCCGAGTCCGCGTCTCATGAAGCCGAGGAATGAATGTGAGAACAAAGGAGGCAGGAGGAGAGAGAAACGGCTCCCGATCATCAGGAGGGGACCTGAAAGCGGGTTGCTGAGGGGATTTTTCATCAAGAAGTTTTTATGCCAAAGAATCAGCAGAACCCAGATCACTTCAAGTCCAAGGTTAACCTAGGACTAAAACAAGGTTACTTAAACTAGAAAGGCACCTATGAGGAGTCCAGTCATGTAGCAAGCATAGTCTACAGGTGCCTCTTGGTCTCTGTCCTATCCAAGTGGCTTATTAAAAGAACAAGGTGAAAAGCAAAAATGTTTTCCAGATAGATAGGCACAGAAATTGTCATAGGGGCGTCCATTACCTTGCTTGTCACTAAGGGCTTGTCACATCCTTGAATTTAATTGTCCACCTCTTGACCTCAGGCCTCTGCTTATCTGACCAAGGCCTCGTCATCCTTACTCTGCCCAGTCCTGGGCCCAGTCCCCACCCACTGCTGTCTTCTACAATACTTCAGACATCTGATCATTTCTAATTCTTGCATGATTTTGATTAATGCCATCAAAAATCCATGAAAGGAAAGGAAAGTCCTGGAATGACTCACTTAAAATAATACAAGCCACAGGAGGCGGGGCGGGGACTGGAACATCGCACAGGCATTCACTACCCTCTGACCCTCCTCTCAAGATTTCATTCATTCATTCATCCATTCACTCATTACCATTGTTTGCTAAACGCCTGACACGCACCAGGAACTGGGAAAGAAGAGTGAAGACAAAGCAAACGCCTGCACAGTCATCAAAATGATCGTCTGGTAAGGGACAAAAAGGGAACAAACCCTGGGGACGGAGTCCATGGCAGAGGTCACTGGTGCTACGGTAAAAGAGGGCAGGGAATGGGAATCCGGAGACTGTTTCGGGAATGGGGTGACAGGGCCCACACCTGCCCCCTGAGAAAAGAGGAGCGGGATCCTTGAGGATAACTGGGCGCTCTTGGATTTGGGGGAATCCTGTAAATAACCACGGTTTCAGGCAGTGGGTGTTTTGTTCAGTCAGTGGCCAAGCGTTTGATCACTGAGTGAGGAGGACTGAATTTCAAATGAGATAAGGTGGTGGCCTTCGGGAAAGTCGAAGGAGAGGGAGGCCATGTGAGAGCTACTTGCTTTGCAGGTTTAAGAGAGGCCTGAGACACCATAAATGAGGAGGAGTGGGTGACGATGGACACCGAGAGTCTAGCTGAGGTGGAGGGAGGAGGCACCTGTCCTCCTGGGAGTGCCCAGCTCATTTCGCACCCCACATGGGCTCCTGATTTTCCTCTAGGTCTGGCAGCCACCGCTGCCACTTCTGGCTCTGCCTCAGCACCTGACAGTCGGTGTCCTTGGCTCCTTAGGCTCGGGACCCTGGGTCTCAGCACGTCCTCCAGGGGTCTGCTCCATCCCGCGACCCTGGAGAGGGGTGCCTCTGCCCCCAGACTTTTGGGGGTGCAGGAGGCTCTGCCTGGGCGTCCTCTACACCCTGGGCCAGGGCGCCTCTGTGTCCTGCCCCTCCCGGCTCGCTTTCCTGTGGTTTCTCAGCGGCCCCTCCATCTCCAGCCACCAGCATGGCTCGCCTGTAGTACCACAGCTGCTTCCTACCCGGTACTTTCTTCTCTGGTTTTTTCCTGCCTAGAATAACTTCTGCTACCCCAAAGCAATCCTTTACCACAGACGTTAGCAAATGGTCCTCTTTAATGCCGCGCCTGCCCCTGTGGACAGCCCCTCACCGGACTGCAGGGGCTGAGAGACTGAGCTCTCCTAGCAAGGCTCATGAGGCTTTGGAGATCCGGCTGCGGGGAATGTATAAACGGCCCAGAGACCCACGCTTTGAATGCTGGGCAGGCACAAGCTCTGACGGCTCCTCAAGTTGGTCAGGGTCAAGGGCGGGAGGGGACCACACAGACCAACACTGGCCCTGGGCGGCCCTTCCAGGGTGGCCCTTCCAACACTGCTGCCTCCAGAGGGAACAGTAGACAGGGAAAGATTCGGATGAGTGGGCCGATGGCACCCCCCTTCCTGGCCCCAAGGCTCACTGTGATGTCACCAGGGTCCAGCGGTGCCAGGTATCCGTGATGTTCGCTGGCTCAGTTCCCACTGTCATGGCATCCACATAGGCTGGGGTGAAGCTGGGTCATTGTGGACAAGATTCTGGGGCGAGATGTTCTTGCTTCTAACCGCACTGCTCATGGCACTCAAGGGACAATGCCAGGAGGAGCCAGGTGGGTGCCCGGCCAGCCCGGGGCAGAGCGTGGGGGGAGATGCACCACCTTGCCTCTGCCTCCCACAGAGCCAACGGAGAGTCCCAAGGGTGCTGAGCTGGAGCCACGGGCTCGGGAAATGCGGGTGTAACTGGTGGATCGGGTAGACTTGCGGGGCTCAGTGGGTGATGCCTCCTGAACCACCACCACCCCCGGGGGCCAGGCCCAGCGCCCCACACACAGCACAGACCGACTGGAGCACAGCTGGGCAAGCAGAGGGGCTCCTCCCAGCTCCATCCTCTTCCCAAAGACTCAGGGCCCTGCTGGGTCCGACAGCCTGGAAGAGGCGGGGGTTGGGGCACCGAACAGGGGTGCCCAGTACTCTCCTTGCAGGATCACGGTGGCTTTCTAGCCACACAAGACAGTCTCCTGTCATTTAATCTGTGTTTCCATGATGAACTCATCCGTAAGGACCCCACCACACCTGCGCTTAGACCCGCCTTGCTGTAAGGCCATTCACAGCCTGTTTGTAATTTCATTTGTTGAAGAAACACCTGTTCCTACAGTTTTTGTTATTCAGGGGAGTTTTATAATTGATTTGTAGGACTATCCTATTTTATTTTATTGTGGCACCGGGGATTGAACTCACAACCTTGCACCTGCCAGACAGGTGCTTAAGCCACTGAGCCAAACTCCCAGCCCTGGTTTTTTTGAGGCAGGGTCGCACTGTATAGCTCAGGCCAGCCTTGTGCTCATGTTGCAGCCCAAACCGGCCTTGAACTCACAATGGTCCTCCTACCTTAGCTTCCCGAGTGCTGGGATTAAAGGCATGCGCCACCACGCCCGGCTTGTAGGACTATTTTAGACTGTAATAACGTTAACTCTTTGTCTTTTCTCTGTGTTGTAAAATCTTTTCTCCTAACTCTTTAGTACTCTCCTGACTTTATTTTGGACAGAACTGAGATTGAACGTTTATGTAACAAATTTGCCATTATTTTTGCTTGTATTTATAGGCTTCTATTTGATACATCGAAGGACTTTTTCATTTCAAGATTAGGAACATGATCAGATCTGTTGAAACAGAGGACAGTACGAATTCTAAAGTTACACTGTGTTCTAATTACATTTCTTCTATGTGCTTGCTATTTGATCTTAGGGTGAGCTACTTACTACATCTGTATTTGTTTCCCTTCTATAAAATGACCATCTTAGGGGTTTGTGAGGACCAAATAGGTATAAAGCTTCGAGAACTGTGCCTGGCACTGTGAATACTCAAAATTTGTCAACTGTTTGTTATTCCAGAACCTTCGCCATTTCACTTCCTAAACTTATATTTCCCACCTCAAATTGGAAGAGATATTTTATGTCTTCTATCTATTACATTTATACTTACAATCTATTTGGTATCAGTTTCTTATACGTCGTAAGCTAAGGACTGAGTCATTTGTGGCAAAATAGATGGAATTGGAGACACTGAGTGAGATGAGCCAGATACAGGAGACACACGCCAAATGCTCTCACCCACAGCTAGAAGCTGAGGGAGTCGATCTCAAAGGAGAGGGTAGGATCCTGATCTCTGGACACTGGAAAAGTCAAGGGGAGAGCACAGCGAGAGGTTGGATGAAGGGGGACAAAATACAGGTAGACAGGAGGAAAGAGGGGACAGTGGCCTTTAATCCCAGCACTCGGGAGGCTGAGGTAGGTGGAGCATTGTGAGTTCGAGGCCGGCTTGGGCTACAACGCGAGCGCAAGGCCGGCCTGAGCTACATAGTGCGACCCTACCTCAAAAAACCAGGGCTGGGGAGTTTGGCTCCGCGGCTTAAGCGCCTGCCCTGGCAAGTGCAAGGTTGTGAGTTCAATCCCCAGTACCGCAAAAAAAAAAAAAAAAAAAAAAAAAAAAAAGAGGGGACAGTGTTCCCAACAATCTACTATCTATTGTGTGAAGAACTAAAAGAGCTCAAGCTTCTCAAGACAGAAATGACGAGGTGGCAATGCTGCTTCTCTGACCCGATCGCTGAGCGTTATGTATACATAGTGAATGATCACACTGGACCCCATATGGATAGTTATTGCATCAATTAAAAAGAAAAATACACTTAAAGCATTAATTTTCTTCCACATGAATATGCAACTGGCCCAGCTCCATCTTCCGAACCAGTGTCCTTTCTCCACGGCCACCAGGTGGGAGGTCTCCCCTCCTTATGCCGGGCTGGCTCTAGACTCCGCCCGTTTCACTGGTGAACTGTGCTTCCTGAGTTCTGTGCTTCGTACGCTGCCTTTTAATTTGCTAGATTTATAGCACGTTATGAAATGTGATGAGTCCTTTGGTGGTGCTGCTTTTGGTCAATTGCATTTCTAATTTCAGAACAAGGTTGTCAAGTTGTACAAACAAAACCGTGGTTTCTGTGGGGATTGTATTTAGCATACAGGGCAAGTGGGGAAGTTTGAGATCTTTACCAAAGATTGAGTGGTCACATTCATGTATATGCTACGCCATTACATATTTATCTCAGTAAGATAAAAATTTTTTTGAGTACAGGTTTTGTGCATACTTGTTTACCTTTATCTCCAGATATATTGTGATAGTGAAGCTAATATAAATACTATTTTTATACTTTATTGTCATATTCATTTGATGTTAGTATACAGATGTTTTAAATATTAATCTTTAACAACCTTACTAAATTTGTTTATTCATTATAGTGATTGATATACACATCATTTTCCCTTGGAGTTTCTGTATTTATTATAATCAAGTCTTCTGTGAATAATGAGTTTATTTACTTATTTATTTATTTTTGTGGTCCTGGTGATTGAATACAAGGCCTTTGCACCAAGTTACATCCCCAGCCCTTTTTATTTATTTATTTATTTACTTATTTATTTATTTATTTATTTTTAGTTTGATATAAGATCTTATCTCCCTAAGTTTCCAGACTGGGTTTGAACTTGTGATCCTCCTACCTTAGACAGTTCTCTTTCTTCGTTTCTTGCCCTTATATATAATTTTCCATTTGCACAGGTTAAGTAGGATGACAAATAAAATGGACCTACTTGAGTGGAATGTTTTATCCATCAACACACTTACAATTTTTTTCTATATCTTTATAAAAAAGCAAGCATATCATTACATTTTTAAATCCATTTCACTAATTTATTACCAACATAGCTAGGTTTGAATCTAGCTTCTACAGCTTTCTATTTGTGGTCTCTTCTCTCAATGTTTTTTCTTTTCTTTGGTGTTTTCTTTTTTCTTTCTTTCTTTCTTTTTAGATAACACTTTAAACCAAAGACAATTCTATAAGCAACACAGGAGATACACCTGCCAGCAATGGCCCCTGGAGAAATGCTGGCGCTCACGTCTTCGCCTTGCTGGTGGCGTCCGGGAGGCCCTGGGTGGCGGCTATGACCATGCAGTGTGAGTGTGGGCACTGCCATTCAGGGGTAGTTTCTGCACCCCACATGGTCATTGCCCGGGCTGCTGCAGCGACTCCTGAGAATATGAAGTCCGTGTCTGTGATTCCACTCGCAGCTGAGGTTACTCCCCGCACAGCCTCACTGCCAGGGTACAGACCCCAGGGCTCCTCGCCAAAGTCACAGCAGGTGACCAGGCCCTCAGTGCACTGCAGGGACCTGGATCCAACCCTTCGCAAAATGCCAAGAGCCCAGGACGGAGCCCAGGATGGTTCTGTCGCCAGCTCCACCTTGCATCTCCTCCTCTTCCTCGGCACTGGCCCTGATCCAGCAACTGAACTACCCACTCCGATGCTTCGGGCAGGTGACGCCAGCGCCCACACCTGTCCTCAGCCTCCGCGAGAAGGCAGGCGCAGCTGGCATGTGCCATCAATTTGCACTAAAGTTTTCAATTCTTTTTTCCTTTTCTTGTTTCTGTCTGTTCTATTTTTTATTTTGGTCTTTCCTCATATTTTTACTTCATAGTGTTCCACATTTTCTGTATGAAAGAGCTCTCATCTGTCTTTCTCCTAGTGATTATCCAAACAAAAGTATTATCCAGGTTTATTTTGTGCATTGTTTTTTGGAGCAGTTTTGCATGATTTTCATTTCTTTAAGCTTATTTTTAACTCAGGGCCAGTCATGGCACACCCGTCTTTCGCTGCATGATCTAGTAGACACTTGTCACCTGTCTCTTTTCACACCAGCCCGGTGTTCCCTCTTCCCCAGAGGCTGGAGGGCGGTCACCTTTCACCCCAGTCGAGTCCGCCTGGAGACACGGTGGAGGCTCAGGGACGATTGCACAGAATAATCTCCCTCTGAGGTGTGGGCACAGGGGTGATCGTCCTTCAGTGTAGGTGTGATCATCCCATGCGTAGGGGAATTTGGATTTGGGGGCTCCTCTCACTTTGCGGTGATTCTTTTTTTTTTTTATTTTAAAGATAGCAAAATCCAACAAAACATAACAGAACAAAGTCAATCAAAACAAAACAGTAGAACTGGTACAGAACTTCAAAGCAAGATACTAGGAAAACAATAGCTACTATAGTATATCTTGTTCGCAGTGATTCTCCTCAGACCCAGAGCCTCTTTATTTCCTGAGTCAGGTGGCCCCACAAGTTTCCCTGCATAGATGGCTCAGCAGTGGCCTCCCCCAACCACTGAGAAGCCATGTAAGAGGTCAGGAAAGGTGTCACGAAGTCAAGGCGTCACTCCAGCCTGTCCAAGAGAGGACAAGTGACCCAGCAAAGGCCTCTCCTTTGCATTGCCTGCCTGGGCCACAGGATTTGCCTTGGAACTATAGAGAGCTATGGGGATCTGTGGTGTTTTTCTCATTTTGTTTCCAGAACTTTGATCCATGAGGAACTGTGGAATAGTGATGTTGATTGTCAGTGTCTCTTTCATCCTGGTAAAATGATTCCATAGTCCAAAGTTGTTGGAAAGAATTGGTTCTTCTAATTTCAGGATAGATTTGAAAACAATGTATTGTGGTCAGTTTCAATATGAATTGAGGATGGGTGTATTGTGAGAACGTGTGTGTGTTTGTGCATGTGTGTGTGTGTGTGTGTGTGTGTTTATAAGCCATCTTTCTTACAAGTCATTTTATAGTTATTTCACAATTCCAGAAAAGCAAGTCAGAGTTTCACCTGGGAAATTTAGGTGCTTTTTCATATATTTATTACATTATTTCTACACCAAGCCCCTTTTTATTACTTCTCATTTTCCTAGGCTGACAAGTTGCAGGGTTCTTTCAGGAGTCACTTTGCTGGAGATTGGGACCTTGCCTATTCTGTGTGTCACCTGCGCCCTCCCCTGTACCACCTCCCACACACACCTTTTTTTTTTTTAAGAAATATTATTTATTTATTTTTATTTTAAAGATAGTAAAATCCAACAAAACAACAGAACAAAGTCAATCAAAACAAAGCAGTAGAACTGGTACAGAACTTCAAAGAACAATACTAGGAAAACAATAGCTACTATAGCTATTATAAACAATAGCTACTACTATATATATCTTGTTATTTTCAGAGTAGTTGACCATTCCATCAGGTATAGTAAAACCAAACCAAAAACAAAACAATAAAACCAATAAAAACAGAATATGAAATAAAGCAAAAAAAAAAAAAACAATCAGAATAAAGCAAAACAACGAGAACAATATTGGGCCTCAAAGATAAGACAGAAGAGAATCCCCTATCTTTGCTACAATGTGTACTGTCATCTTTCCAAGAGATGCTCAAGCTGCTGGCCCCAGGCCTGCAAAATCAACCAAACAATACAAGTATTTAGTTGCTGTCTTAGTTACTTTTCCCTCATTGCTGAGACAAAACACCCAACACCCAAAATTAGGTAAGGAAAGGTTTATTTATCTTACAGTTTCTGGAGGTTTCACTCCATAATCAGCTGACTCCAAGGCAAGGTGGCATGGCACAGGGGCAACACTTCAAGGCAACAGCCAAGCAAAAGCAGTCAGAGTAAAAGAGGCAAGAGCAAGTCTCTTCTCCTCCCTTATACTGTACACAGGGTGCACCCCCCCCCCACTCCAGAGTGGGTGTAGCTTCACAAACATCCTTGCCTTCCTTTACACAGGATGAGGATGTTTACAAAGTAAGACCCCTGGCTCCCTCCTGAGTCTCTCAATTAAACTGCTGACCTTCTCAAATTGTAACAATGACCAGGTAACTGTGCTCTACACCCCAGGATGTAGAGCTGCTGAGTTACTTAATTAACCTTCTAGACTTTTCAAGTTGACACAATATACAAACCATAACAGTTGCTTTATGAACTGTAGTTGCTATCAACTTAGCTGGTCCTCCAAACTAGCAGGTTGCTTGGGGTGGGGGGGATGATTCTTAGCCCATGCACCAGTCAGCCTACAGGAGGCACATCTCTTTCCCTCCTGGAGTCTGTGCCAGTTGCACGCACTCACCAGAAAGGTAGGCTAGTTGTCTTTTGGTTGGATCCTCCCTGACCCAATGTGGCACGTTCTTGAGAGGCCCGTCTCTTTCCACGCACACCTTCTTTGGATCCTGATAAGTCGGATGTCCCAGTGTATCAGCTTTCAGGTCCAAAGCCACCTTTTACCGCCTTCCCTGGACTCTAAGTGCTCCTCTTCGCACCCAGCACACTGCGCTTTCTCAGTGAGAGGTGCAGGGGGGTGACTGCAGAAGGCTGGACATCTCCTGATGCTGGCTGACCCGCGTCTGATCCCTGCTTCCTGCTCCTACAGCGTGGTGGCCAGCAGGGTGTATGCATGGGGACGTCTGGCAGACCTCGGCTTCAGCCACACATCCTTCAGTGAGCGCAAGCCCTGTTCCCTCTTCAGCAACCCCTGCTATATAAATAAGCCCCCATGGCCTCTGTCTATTGGTTCCTAAATTATTATTATTATTATTATTATTATTATTGCAACAAGTTGACTCCTCTAAGTTCAAAAGCCTATAATGCCAAACTCAAAGATTTACACAACCACCCATTTTAAACAGAGTCCAAATGAGCAGCACTTGGGCCCTCCAGACCCTGCCTGCTTTGCACTCCCATGAGGCCACGCCAAGCTTCTGTTAGTGGCAGCCAAGAGAAAGCCAGTGCCATCCTTGGCTCCTGTCTGACTGGGAGCAATGCCTCACCCTGCCTTAGCCGCTGGGGGCCTCACTCTGTCAAGGGCGCCCCTGGCTGCAAATCTGTCAAGCATCTGCCAAAGCTGGTGCAAGCTACCTTTTGTTTCTCTCTGCCTCAATATGAGCTCTCGCCCAGGCAACCCAGCAGATGTTTCCATCTCCCAGTGTGTTGCAAACAGATCTCTCCACTGAGTCTGAGCTCTGGGGTGGGAGGGACCCCTGTCTTCCTGGTCCCTTCTCCTCCACCCCTGTGAGAGCAGAAGGCTTGGCTCTTCGTTGTCACTTCTGGTTATAGTTAGTGATTGTTCTAGTAGTTTTTCCCTGGTCAGATGACCACACGGGCCCTGGCTCCTGATGGTCCTTGGGCATCTTTGGGGGTTTCCCTTGCCACCTGACCCTGCATGCCTTCAGGAGGAGCTCATCCTGCCTTCCTAGGTCTCAGCTCCCAGCAAGTAAGGAATAGATGCTAAAGGGAGTGCAATTTGCCAGTGCTTTCTGGCTCTGTCCCCTAGGGCCACTCACTGCCCTGTCTGGGCTTTGTGCTGGCCTTAGCTAGGAAGGTGTCGGGAGTGTGGGACATAGCTTTGTCTGTGCAGCTCAAGTGCCCGCGGCTCCTTCCTCTTTCAGAATCAGTCCACTGTGGCTACAGACCAGCCTTTCCCAACTCATCGTGGCTGCCATTCCGTGAGCTGCTGGAAGTCCAGGATGGTGAGTTCCCCTGGCAAGTGAGTATCCAGCTGTCCCAGAGGCACCTCTGCGGAGGCTCCATCATACATCGGTGGTGGGTCCTGACGGCTGCACATTGCTTCCCAAGGACCCTGTAAGTGCCTGGACTGTCATCGTCTTTTACACCGCGTCTCATCTCCGTGTCATCTGGGATGTCACTCAGTGGATTAGTGTGCAAGGCTTCCGAGGCCATGGGTTCTGTACCTGGTGTGTTCCGGTCGCTTTGGACCCAGAGTCTCTGCTCTCCACCCACTCTCTCCTCTTCACCTCCTCTACCATGTACAAAGAGAGGCTGCATGTTCGGGAGTATCAGCATGGCTTCTCTTCTCCCCGCTGTCCTCTGACATGAAGGCGACACACCGGACAATTCACTGTGCATGCACTCATTGGGTACCTACTGTATGCTGTTCCAAGTGCTAGATAGCCAAGCACTCAGTGACCAAGAGACTCCCATCCTCTTCTCTGGGATGGATCCACTGCATTTCCACTGGCTGGGGGTGAGCTAGGGATATAGCTCAGTGGCACAGTGCCTGCCTGCCAAGTGTCAGGTTGTGAGTTCAATCCCCCAGAAGCCCCCCACAAAAAGGTATTTTCCACTGACCAGGGGTCCTCCAGGCTGATGGTTCCACCAGCTCAGAGATTGGTTGGAATCTGGGCCCACCCCTACCTACCTGATGTCTAGCCACTCCCAAGGCCACCAGGGCAGCCCCACTACTCTGGATTTCTCCGTAGTTAGAATTATAAGTTCTATGGGTTGTGAATGAGTCTACGAATGCGCCACGCCCCATGACTACTGTCAGCCCTGATGTTTTTATATTCATTCTTCAGATTTGAGATGGCAGCGGTAAATGTCACTGTGGTCATGGGAGCCAAAACATTCAGTGACATTAAATCGGAGAGAAAGCAAGTGCAGAAGATCATTATCCACAAAGATTACAGGCCGCCCCGCCTGGACAGTGACCTCGCCCTGCTCCTGCTGGCCACTCCGGTGCAGTTCACTCGCTTCAAAATGCCCGTCTGCCTGCAGGGGAAGGAGGAGTTCTGGGACCGCTGTTGGATGGCAGAGTGGGTATCAGCTCATGGGTATGGTATGTGTCACCCTTTCAGAACCCTCGAAGGCCCACAGTTAGGTTGCCCTGGGGTAGGCAGCGTGATGCTGTGGATGGGGGAAGCCTTGGATCTGGGGTTGGCACAAGATTCTTTCTTTCTTTCTTTCTTGTTGCTCTTAGTAGTGGGGATGGAACCCAGGGTTTTGCAGTAAGCTACATCCCCAGCTGTTTTTCTTTCTATCTATCTATCTATCTTTTTTCTTTCTTTCTTTCTTTTTTTAGACAAGCTCTTACTAGGTAGCTAAGTTGCCTAGGCTGGGCTTGAATTCGCAATCCTGCCTCAGCCTCCCAGAGCGCTGGGATAGGAGGAATACACTACTGTACTTGGCTCTTGGTCTTCTTCTCCTTCACCTTTTCTCATCTGTATAATAACAGCGGTGACTTCCTCAGGTAAGTCATGTAGTTTAAATTAATGGAATCATACAAAAAGGCTCCCATAAAAGCTTAGGACTAATAAGGCTGAGGCAGAAGGATCACAAGTTCAAGTCCACCCTGGGCAACTTAATAACGTAGTGAGACTCTGTCTTGCAATAAAAAATTTAAAAAGGGGCTAGGAGAGTAGCTTAGTGCAAAGGCCCTGGGTTCAATATCCATTACTAGGGGAAAAAAATAGAATAAAAAGAGCTGGGTACAAAGAAGACTCTCAAAACAGGACAGCAATGACAATTTTCATGGATTCTCCATGAAATTGTGCAGCTCGTCCTTCGGGGGTGTCTGTCAATGCCCGCCCCCACCTTCTGAGCACAGGACGTGGTCCATCATCCTGCTGGAACTCCAGCCAGTGGTTCTCTAGACCTGGGGAACTAATGACTCCACCCCGTCCCCATGGGACACGCAGCTGGAAGGAAGGGAGAGGGACGGGGCAGAGGCCAGGAGCTCCTGCATGGAAGGGCGTCGGGGCTGTTTTCTTCCCCAAATGACACGTCCAGTCACGTCCTGTGCCGCCACCCATGCGGCTCCTGAGGTTCTTGGGGCGAAGGACCGCGAGAGGATGAGAAAAATAAAGAAAGAGACAAAGCTGGGGTCAGGTGGAGCCCTTACCCTCCTGATGGGAGGCAAGGTACTGCTCAACCACCGTAACACGTTTATTGATATACTCCCAAGAAGGATGTTAATTTCAACCCCACTTCCTAGCGGCCTGGGCCCCTTGCCAACTTGTTTACCTGACTTGTTTTGAACTCTCTGTGTTTTCAGGGCTGGGATGGCTTTAGCCCCACACATGTGATCAATCTCCAGCTTCAATGGCTTCCTACGGTCCTCCTCCTGGTTTTTCCGGTTGACTGGTGGAGGCCCCGGACACCTTGAGCCTGGGGTTAGGCCCTTCTCCACTCCACACAAGCAAAACCTGGCTGTGGGGACAGTGGCCGTGGAGGAAGCGCCTCCCAGGGCCCTGGCAGGGCTTGGGGGGTGGTTTTTGTGGCTGCCTCTGGAGGGAGGGGGCATCTTACACAGACACTGAACAAGGAGCCACCTGCCAGCACCACTGAGTGGGACCTTGCAAGGCCACATGTGAGTCTGTGACCCACTGGGCCTTCCAGCCTTCCAGGGCTGTCACCAGGCTCAGCGGGGCGCCGGTCGCTATTGGCCAACCCCGTGACCCTCACACACCGGCTTCCTCCTTGGGTCAGGCCCGTCGAGTAGCCGGGACATGCAGCTGCAGAAACTGAGAGTGACGCAGCTCAGCTGGCAAGCGTGCTCGGCCAGGGTGGAGCAGCTGTCCAGGAAGACGCTGTGTGCCTGGCAGGAACTGGACACCAACGGCAACTGCCGGGTACTCAGCCCCGCCGGGACCCCTCACACCTGTGCCTTCTCTCTGGATTCCCAGGGGGACCCCTGGCCCCGTGTCCTTGGCTGGAGGCCCCCTGGGCAGCTCATAGACTGTTGTTTCTTTTCTCATTCCCAGGGTGACAGTGGGGCGCCCATGGTGTGTGCCAACCGGGGCACCCACAGGCTCTTCCAGGTGGGCGTCTTCAGCTGGGGCCTGAGCTCCGGCTCCCGGGGGAGGCCTGGCATGTTTGTGTCTGTGGCTCAGTTTATTCCATGGATCCAAGAAGAGACGCAGAAGGAAGGCAGAGCCTACACCCTGTCTGGTGGCCCTGAGGGCTCCCTGACTTGCAGCCCTCCGGGCTTCCTAGTGCTGGGCCTGGGCTCTCAGGTGCTGCTCACTGCCATGCTCACTTGATAAATGGAGTCACAAGGCGTCAGAGCCTCATTTTCCTTTTCCTTTTCCCCCTCTCTTCTCTCCCTTCTGGCCAAGCATCTAGGAGCACCAGTTCACGCCAGATCCAGGAAGTCAGGCACGGGCTCAGATCTCCTGATCGCCCAGCCCAATGGGGGAATAACCAACACGGGGCTGGAAAGGGGTGCGCCAGCACATGGGGGACCCAACAGAGAATTCTGAACTCTGACAGGGAGGCCCAAGGGAGGCGTAGGAAAGTGCTGAAGGGAAGATCACCTCGGGTTCCTTGTCCGTGGACAAGGAGATTCATCTGGATCAATGCTAAGGTCCTACATTGTCCTGGCAGTCTTGTCTCTTTGTCACCCCAGCAGTATGCAGTTCTGCTTCCGGTGGGGTTCAGTCCCCAGCACAGAACTTCACCCAGGGAGTCCCCCAATCCTGCAGTGCAAATGCTTTAGCACCCAGGGCCAGAGCTAGACTCAGGGGACATTGGTCCAGTTTGGAGCTCAACGTGGGAGATTATGACTTGGAATTTAGAGATTACCCCTTTTCCTGCTCTTCTTACCAGATCAAAAATAGGAGAACAAGGTGGCTGGGGAGGCAGTAGTATCTCCCTTCTCCCTGTACAGGGATGACAGAACCAGGACCACTGTTGGGTGGCCAAGATAGCTGCCGGCTTGGGTTTCCTGGGAATCAGATTGTGTGGGAAATGCAATGGGGGTACTCTTGGGATGGACATGTGGGGAGAGGAGGAAGCGGGACCAGAAAGAGAAAGTGGGTGTCTCTGAGGCTGGGCTGGCCTTCCAGTGTTGTCCCAAACTGGGGTGAAGGATGCTAATTTGACATGCCGGGCCTTGGTCAGTCATTCAAGTTAGGCTTTTCCCAGAGGGGAGCCAAGGCCACCTTGGGAAATGGAATAGGTTCGATTCAGGCAAGGTAATTCTCAGAGAGAGGTGATGATCAGGAAAATAGGAGCGTTTCTGAGAGGGGAAAGTGAGTGTCACATCCCGGCAGCCACCATGCTGGGAAATGGAAACCATGGTGAAATCTCCAGGCTCATTCCACCCCCCAAGACCTAACGGCACAGAAGGTGCTGACTCCATCCTATCCCAGCTCGACTCACTGGTATGCGTCCTGCAAAACCCCAGAGAGGCGCAGCAAATGGTGACATCCTGCCGTGCGTTTCATCACACGGTAGCGCCAGCTGAGGCCCCACGTGCTGTCCTCACTACAGCACATATGCAGCACCCAGGATGCAGATGAGCTTCGGGAAATGCATGGTTTCCTCCAAGGAAGAAGACGACGATCAGTACTCACTGACCAGGAAACTACCATAGCTCACAACGCTGTCTCATCCCAGAACCGTTAACTCTCCCGCTGTCCATGACTACCGTGCCACATTGGCCCACTGTGCTGTATAATGCTCATCATACTTTGGGACTAAGAAGTGCTAAGTTCCTTACATGATCAGCTAACACACATACTCTAGAGGATATAAGATAAATCTGTGAGAACCGGGGTGATAACATATTGGTAAAGATTTTAGGGACCAACATATCTGGATATCTCTAGAAGGTCCCCTTAAAGTAAAGGACAAATTGATGCCCCCTATACTTGGTATCGCTATGAAAGAGATGTAGCAGAGGTAGGACTTTTTGGATCGCTTGGATGGCCTAGGGTGTGCTGAGAAATCGTGCTCCAACTCACTTAAGGTCACTGCTACTGTTTCCAGTGGAGACCAGGGCTCAAGGCAAGACAGGGCTTTGCCCAGAGCTCAGACTGTAGTACCAGCCACACTGCCAACTTCCCCATTGATCCGTAGATCAAAGGGCACCGAGGCATCTGTGTGAGGACAAAAGTGCTGGACTGCTCTACAGGCTGACGTCCTCCTCCCCTTTGGTGACCAGGCGAGCTCGGGGGAAGGACAGCAAACACGGGTGCTGGGTCCCTGACTCCTGATGTGCCCCTTTCCCCAATCATGAGGCCGCCACTGTTAGGATTTCAAAGATGTTTCCCACTGTCTCCCATCCAATACATCTGTCAAGTTCCATGGGACTGGAGCTACTCTCTCCTGCGACGCGTGTGCGGCCTTCGCAGACCACTGACACTCAGTTTAATTAGCGAGGGCGCAGGTGTTGGTGCCCCCCACTTGTCTGCCTTATGTCTTCCCCGCAATGAGGCCTAGTGTCTGTCCACACAGCCATGGTGGAAAACGGACATGAGAGCGCCTGGCTAGCCAGGTAGGATGGCTGTAGGTGACCAGGGATCTGAAGCAAGGTGTCTTGTTTTGTTTTTTGTTTGTTTTGGTTTTGTTTTTTTAGCAGAGAATGATGATCTTGTAATTTAATTCCTGCTATGTTCAGGATTGTCGTAGGGAGCAAGCCATGGAAATTTAAGGTTAGGCTTCAGTGAGTTTAAGGGGTATGAAGGTTCTAGGCCATGGCACTGACCTTGGCTGCAGAGAGGCCTCTCGCATACCTTATATCAGCTGACCCTGGGGACGGGATCTCCATCCTGCGTCTGCAGGAGCCCATGCAAAAGGGCTTGGGCTATAATGGACCCATTTGGGGTTGGTCTTGAATGACGTCGCGAGGGCAAACTCTCTGTGGGCGGAGCTTTGGTTGGTGCCTTTGGTTATCTCCTCCATATGGAGACAGTGGTCTGAGGTAAGCCTCCTGGGCAGCAGTGAGTAGCTTGGTCAGTTGGGTAGGGCTTAGAAGGAGCAAGACTGGAAGGCCAGAAGCACAGAGGTCAGGGAAGAGGCCTGTTGTAATCCAGATTAAGCCAACCAGAAGTAGAAACCTAGAGCCTGGGAATTTTCATTAACGCATGTTAGTTATTCAGAATAATAAGTCCATGCACATAACATACTTTGACCCTTCCCACCCCTGGGGTTTTAATGGTCACCCTGCTTCCCAATTAGCAACCCTCATGGCAGCACCTAAAGAGGTCACTGTGAGGTCAAGGTCTGCTGTAATTCTGCCACCTTCAGGGGCGACCCTGAGTTGGACTTTTGATACAAGAAGTAACGGATTCTCTTAAAGTCAGTTGTAGAAGCTTTTCTGGCTCCTGGATTATACCTTGGAGTCCAAATTCTAAATTCCTGAGATTTTTGGGTTTTCATTTTGTTTTTATTTCTGTAAACATTCCACTGCATTCAATGCCTCTTCCACCAGAGCATTTTATTGCTAAAGAACAGTTCCTTTTAACAAGCGACTGATTTTAGTAATGACGGGTAATCACTTGGGTCACTGTTTTGGTGTTGCTTACCATCAGAGACCACTGCTCCCCTAGTGAGGAGGTCATTTCTTTATTGTCTTCAAATCACACCAGGCCTAACCGTGCACCTTAGATTCCTATCTTCGCTGTTGCATTTCCTAGAACTGTGTTCAGTACCAAGACCTGAATCAGGATCCTGTCAGGAAAACAGAAAGCATTCCCTGTGTCTCCTGCAGAAAGGGAAACATCTCGGGAAATAGATGCTTATGGGGCCACTGAAAGGGTTAACGAGAAGCTCCCTGCGGGAGCTCAGGAGCTCATTGCTAACGGTCTCCCGATTCTCTCCAGCAGCAGGGAGAGAGGGTTTGCAGAAGAGAACCCAAAGTTGAAGGCCAAACCTTGTGACTCCCATCTGCTCAGCTCTGATGCCTGCCCAAGCAGGACAGAAAAATAATAAATTCTCCATCTTCTGCCTCCCAAAGCTTGGCTGAAAACCTCAGTTCTGAGGATCCCAGCTTCTGGTGCTCAGCCTCCTCCATGTCCAGGAGGATCAGAAGGTCTGAGGTGGTGCTGAGCACCAGCAGGCAATCTCAGGTGTGAGAACACAGCGACTGCGGAACTCAAGAAAGTCAGGATGGCTCAGGCGGTCAACTCCATCCTTCGTGAGAAAGTGCTAGGTAATACTGAGCCTTGGTGTCCCGCCTGCTCCACTCCCCTCTCCAGATCCTTTACTGCCCTTCCCAAGGCCCTGGCATGCTGGGTCCTAGGGCTCCAGTTCTCTGGGAGCCTCAGTGCTAAGGGGGCTGCCTTCAACAAGTCCTGACCAAGATAGGGCAGAGGTGAGCACATTTCCTGGATTCTGTCCCTTTCCCATTTAGGCCCCTGTGCTGCCCATAGCGGGTGTCTTCAGGCTCGATTCCTTCTTGTGCCTCCGCGTGACACACACACCTACTGTCCCCCTGGGTCCCAGGAACACGAGGTCATCTCCTGCTGCTGTGAGTCCCGGGACAGCCAGCTCGCCTATGTTGTATCTCTCATGACTCTTGTACTTTTAGGGCCTACACTGAAACACCTTCACTTGAACTTCCAGAGTGGAATTCTGCCTCCATCTCGAGCCCTCCCTAATCACATGCTCAAGGCTGGCCAGCAACAGAGCCCCAGCCACCTCAATTCCATCTCTGAGGCTGGAAATTCAAGAAGTCACCCGGGCACCAAGGAAGGTCAGCTCAGAGCTGCCGAACCCTAAGACCAGAGCTGCCCTCCTCGGCCAACCTGAGGACGTCACCCCTAGGAGACCAACGGGCTGTCAACCCGCTGGGGGAAAACGCAACTCCAGGGACCTCACCCTGCACACTTGTCCCAAATGGACCTGGAGTGGGACATCTGTGGCATTACACAACTGATCTGATCCGCCTTAAACAAGAACCAGGGCACAGCTGCCGTCCCAAAGCAGAGCAAGCTGCTAACATTGGTGAGGAGCAGCTTGCAGTTCCTCATACACCTCCTGCCCCAAACGGCCCTGTTC
>RJWM01021650.1:0-34930 GCA_004363535.1 Dasyprocta punctata
GTGTCATCTGGGCGGCCATCTTGGAGGAAGTCCCTCCCTTAAGTCAGTATTAATTATAACTGCAGTCCACATAGGTTGCTGTAAACATCCTCCCCAAAAGTGATTTTTGGGTTTTTAATCTTCTAAATTCAACTCGATATTGAAGGAAATGCCTCGACAACCAAAACATTTCACAAGCCTTTCTCAAGAAGATTACTAAACATCATGAGGCTATCTATGAGAGCTGGAACCATCAATAGCATGCATTGGGGTACCTGATTTTACATATCATCATTGGCTTGCTTTCAGCTGACTTTGAGAGAGACAATGTGATGGCATCACTATCATAGGTTAATTTTAATATAATGATTAAAATGTGAAAAACCATCACCCAAAAAGAATGAAACTATGTGGAAGGATGCAAAATTGGATTTTTATATATTTGATCCATATTCATGGGAATATGGGAAAATAATTACAAAACCCTAGTATAAGAGCAGAATAAGTATGCATCTTTATGTTTCAAAATTTCTAAATTAGGGCTACCTTCTGCCTTAAAAACAGAATACTGCAACTTTGTTTTTGTGTTTATTTTGATTAAAATGTCAACTGCTGTCATTTATCATATAAACTGTGTAGAGTGTATTGTTCTATTATTGTTAAGAAACACATGATTGCTTTTGACCACCCCCCACCTCAGCAGGATGTCCCTGCTGGGTGTATAGAAAGAAAATCTTAATTACATTCTTCATAATCCTGGCTTGAAGCCAGTCTTGTTTTATTCCACTTATAACCTTTTCAAAACAAAGAATAATGGGAATTTAGAGGAACAAGATGACAAGAGTTCTTACCTAAAATAAATTGAGAACCAGAAGTGAATTAAAAACAAATCAGCCAATGAATAACTTTTTTTGATCTAGAGTTTTCCATGGTTTGCTAGACTATAGAGTAACATAACTCAGAATAATACAAGCAAGTCTCAGAAAGAGCTCGGTAAACTTACCAATTGCCTGCTTATGGCTTATATGCCCAATGGGGCCAAATGTCACTTTGTTATATGCTCTTTCAGTGGGTCCCACTGACTGAAATATCAAAACAGAAGCCCTCATGCAGCCTAATGTGACCCTTCTGGCATCTCCTTTTATCCATTCTCATTTTCCAGCCAAATCTCTCTCTCTTTTTTTTTTGTCTGCTCTCTCCATATTTTCCATTTCTTCCACATTTAATTCATGCTTTCATATTTTATCTTTTAAAAATTCTTTAGTCTATGATTGCTCCCTTTGATAACATCCCACATCAATTGCATCTCCTTTTTATTATATTAATGGTAGTTTCTTGTATCCTCCATGTATCTATATTATATAGATTTATAATGTATATAAGGGGAGGCTGTTATCACCAGTCCCGAAGGATATTACCAGACTCTGCCACATTGTAAATGTACAAATGAATATATATATATATATATATATATATATATATATATATATACACACATATATACATACTTATATATATGTAATTGATCTCAGGTCTCTGAATTTCTGATTAGAGCTTTACCAAATGCTTGGTGGGTGATTCATGCATGACTTGATTTTCTGAGAGTGAAGCCCTGCAAACCTCTTGGAAAGTTTTGTGTACATAAATGGAACTAATTGGGTGCTGCTTTGAAACACAATGATCCAGTGGGACTTTAAAAACAAATTTATTTTCCTAGTACATGTTTGTAGTTCATGCAGTTTACAGCCATCTTCCGTAGTGGTTATATGTACATGCCACAGCTGCTGCTGCTGCTGCTGCTATTTTTTTTTTAATTCCCTTCCCTTCCCGTCCTCTCTCCTGCAACTCCCCATATTCCATTTTTTCATTCTAGTTGTTGTTTTTAACATTAACTCATGTGATGGCATATACCCTTTACATTCATTGAGGTTATTAGGATCCATGGCACATCTTTATTCTACTTACTTCCCCTTCCTCTCCTCACCTGTTGCACTTTCTCCATTGGACCCCTTCCCTACTGCAAGAGATCCTTCTCTTTGTCCCCTTTTAGATGGATGACTCCAAATGTCACAGTTACAGATTTTTTTCTCTCAGGTTGGTCAGTTTTCCCCAAGAGAAATCCTGTTTTGTGATTGACAGAAATCTAGTTATCTGTATGTTCATAGAGGGAGGCACCTCAGAGATCTTCCTCTACAATATGAGGTTTCCACTTAACAGGTAGGTTGCTACAGTGTGGCCCTGGCCACATTTTCAAGATAGCATTGTTACCCTATGATCTACTGGTATTGCAGGGTCCAGAGTTAACTTGACTCTTCCAAACTGAGAGGTTCCTTAATAGCAAGGGCTCAGGGTGGGCAGAGTGAAGAAAAAGTGTAGGCACTGGCAGTTTCCCACGGGGATCCCCACCAGATACTCTCAACCACAGAGGTGCCTGATCATTCTGATTCCTAGGCATGGTAAGACTCTACAGCTTCATCCATCTTCCAAAATATGGTTGCCATCTTTTTTCTCCTCTTCCCTCTTACCCTTTCCTTCTTCTGTTGGCCTTTTTAGAGGAAAGGAGCTGGGGATCCATTTGTAGTCATTGCAGTATCATTTCTAGAAAAAGCAGAGGTACACAGGTGTGTTCAGTACCTCAGTTAGTTAGAAGTCCTCTGTCCCCTAGGCTTTAACCACACCACCTGTTGCCTCTGGAACATCTTAGAATCTTCATGTTGCATTTTCTTAAAACACTATTCTGTTCTGGGAACATACTCTCCTTTCAGATACCCACATTCCTTTTTCTACTTTCAACTTTTAACATCTATTTTTAACATAAGGAGATCTTTCTTGGTACAGCTTCAACCTCTGATCTTTCTATTGTAAAAATACAGAGAACCTTATACTTCCCTTTTGGGCTCAGTGAAGTGTCTTCCACCTTTACCATTGTCCACGAGGGGGTTCAAGTTAGGTAACTCACTACATATTCTTTCCCCTTCCAACATGCTCAACCAGCAAACATATCTGTAATTGCCTCCAACATATTTATGAAGGAAAACGATCAGTCTCCTTCCCCTTCCAACATGCTCAACCAGCAAACATATCTGTAATTGCCTCCAACATATTTATGAAGGAAAACGATCAGTCTCCCTAGGATCTTGAGTTTTGTCTCAGCATTTATTTGCCTCATACCCATCTTTTGTCTATCCTTAATCACTTCCAAAAGAGAGCCATCTATTTCTCTTTATGTTACAGAGTTTCAAAACCTCGCCTTCCTTTTACCTCCCCGGGTTGTGCAATAGTCACGCACCAGCAGCACAGCCCTTAACTTGAAGTGTTGCAGCCAACAGCTTGCATTCATCTTCTCAGCCATGCTTGTAATTCCTCAAGGAATGCCAGGTCCCCTTTTACCTAGTTATGCCTTTCATTGCTTTTTTCTGATCACACAAGAAGATGAGTTTCTAGGTCTTTGGGATTTTTTCCCCACAAATACAACCTAATTCATTAATGATAATTTTCTTTGCCTGGCATCTGAGCTCAGACATAGTCACTCCAGAATTATAAAGCCAAGAGAAATTTGAATCCTTTGACAATCCACGTGCCTTACCCTTAACCTTGAATAGAAAATAGATGCTAATAAATTCAGGGTCTTAAAAACGTGAATTATAGTCATTTCACACTTCATGGCAGCTTCATGCAGAAGTAATAGCTTAAAACTTAATTATAATGTGTGCCCCTTCTTTAAGTGCAGATGACATTCCACGGATAGATTTTTGCAGTGACATCTGAGGATCGAAATTGAGACACTAATTAGTTATTCATGATGGAGAATATTGACTGTATACTGATTAAAGGGAAGTGTTGACACCCTTCTTAACATGATGCATCTGTCTATTAGTTTATAGTTGTCCCCTGGTCCTCATGGAAAGCTCGTTGGGAAATGATGGAAGTGGCCTTCAGCTTCACAGTGCAGATGTGTAAAGAAAATCTGTGCATGATGAGTAAGATTGAAGTGGAAAGCAGCAGGCATTAGGCTTCTTTTGATTATGTAGATGAGACATAGTGGATTGGACAAGGCCCACTCTGAGTGCTCAAGCAGCTATTATTCAATACATTCAGTACTTTGTGGGTTCATTCTGAGGCTAGAAGTCAGATAGGAGAAGACAACGTATGGAGAACTGTGTCTTCTATCACATAAGCCCATAGCATGAGCCAGGCAGCAACTAAGAGTCAAGGTACCACCTCTTTCTTTGCGCAAAGTGTGATGTTCTCACAAAAGACTACTCTGCTCTTTATTCTAATGACCTAGAGTGGCTCAGGAGTGAAGGGGCAGAACTAAAAGTAAATCAGATTAATAAAAAAAAGCAGTTTCTAATGGTCTGAAGTAGTCAGTTGCCTCCCTTGACAGTCTTAATTGTGCCATCACTCAAGGCAAAGCTGACTGTCCCATCAGGGTGATTAGAGGTGGGTCGAGCATCAGAAGGAGGGAAGATTTTAACTTCATGACCTGTCAGATCTGTCCTTGTATGAAGCTTCAAAGACTCAGGGTTTCAAGTACTGCTCACAGATGCCATTTTACTAGGACTCCCTCTGTATTGGTTTGTCCTGTGTCCCCCGAAGGCCTCATGTAATTTGCATGGGGCTGAGTCTGGCGTCTGTGATTGGTTTGTTCTCTAGTGCTGGGATTGGCAATGTGAGTGTTGCACCCGCCCAGAGGTGGAGCCAACATATAGTGTAGGGGCAAAAGGAACGCATGTCTTCTCTCTTGCTTTTCCTTTCTCTTGCCGGGTTCGCGTACCTTGCTGTTTTTGTGGTAGCCATGAATGGTGGCCCCACCATCCCATGCTGCCTTGGAGCCAACTAAGTATGGATTGAAACCCCAGAGAACTGTAAGAAATAAACCTTTCCTTCCCTAATTTTAGGCATCAGGTATTTTGTCTCAGCAACAAGTGAAAGGTAACTAAGCCACCCTCATTAAGTTTAAACTCCTTAAAGTGCTCTATTAATGGAGTGGTTGAAGGTCAGAATCTGTGGTCAATACTGATTCCTTTTTTTTCCCCCTTAAACTGTGAATATTTTGGAGAACAGTTCAGATTCTTATGGTGGTTTATAAATTTCAAAGCACTTTCACAAATGGTCCCTCAAAAACTTTCTAAAAGGCCAGGAGGCATTGACACATAGGGAAACAGGAATGATTATGAAACACCTCTTGTTTAGCATAGTGAAAATTTTGCATCTTTTCTTTCCACTAATGCTATTTTAAGAAGTCAGCCAGTAAGGCAGTCATAGCTATAGCTGTGGTCAAGGTCAGGAGCAGAACTCTGGATTCAGACTGTGAACACTGAGTTTTGATTTTGTCACCTGCTACAGTATGACTCTGGCCAAGTCTTACAGCACCTCCAAATGTCTCAGCTCATTTGTGATAAAGGGTTAAGAACAAGACCAACCTTGTAGAATTAAGTGACACAATGTATATGAACTCCTTCAAGCATTTCTTGGAACCTCTAACTTAACAAATGTTGGTTTCTGGACCTTGTTGATGATCCAACAGACTATTGCTCCTTCTTGAGAATGGTAAGAAATCTGTCCTGGAGATCTAAAAATTTGCCTATAGTCTATATCTTATACAAAACAGGCAGAGCCTCTTTCATAACCTATTTTTCATAGATCAGGATAACCGAGACAGTGATAAAGCAAATTGGAGTACATTAGTTTGCCAGGTTGCTCCCAAAATTAAAAGTGAACTGAACCCTACTTTTGACTTTTTAATAGGAAAGGTAATACACCCTCTGTGTGAAGGCTTGAGAGAGACAGACAAGTCTTTTCTAAGGAGAAGCAAATGAAGAAAACATTATGCAGATAAGATGAAGTGCTACATAGTGTGATCATGAATAAAAAGATTAGTTTTGTAAGCACTCATCCTGTAAAGAGCTTTTGAACTTTTTCTAAATTTGACTGTAGTATAGTAAGGATACAACAGTGATATTGTTTAATTATGGGCAAGAGTAGCATTTAAATATGAAGATGTTTTAAAATCTTCCAATGTTAACAGCATAGTGACCACAGTACTCCCCTTTCTGACTCCTTCAGTTATTTGCAGGAGGGAGATGGGGATTTATAGAGCTCCCCAGTGGACCAGGTCAAGCAGAAAATCTTAAAAACAAGCTACCTTGTATGGATACATTTTATTCTGTGGCCAGCAATCAATAGCTCCTTCCTAACCTTAGCAGGAAAATGAAATTACACATTAAACTCTAATGAGATTTTTAAGAAATATTTTTCACATGAGTATTTTGTATCTTCGGAGAGATTGCCCATTTATTTTCACATACGTTCATAAAGTTTTTGCTCCTCCATTAAATTGTGCCCTTATGAGTTATGTTGTTTGCTTCCCTTGAAAGGCCATCATGTGTACCAATTTTTTTCAGGTGGCATAGATGGAGTTTTATCTTAAAACCATAGATGGCTGTCACTGAACTCTTGGTCCTTGCCTGTAAACTACTGCTGGGCAAAATTCACCTGTTAGGTACAGTGGCCTCTGGGTTTTCTAGGAAAAGTAATTCTCTTCAGCAATAGCAGGTAGTTAGACACCCCAAAGGCTATTATGAGCAAATCCCACAGTAATTTTTTGAGGACTGGTGTATTGGCTTCAAATGAAGCGAAGTGTCTGAGTATCACACAGGAAAGACACTGCTTCTGTGAGTTCTGTGGGGCAGCCCTTGTGACAGCCCTCAGGGAGCTCAACCTGAGACCCTGAGACAGACTACATAGTGTTGGCCCCTTAGTTCCCCAACCTGAAAAGCTTACCGCGATCTGAGGACGCAGCCAGTGAAGGAAGACAAGGGGAAATGGCCTAAAGTGAGCTCATCTGGAAGACTTTGAGATATCATTTGCTGCTGGAATCTGCACATTGCAGCTAAATAGGATTCTAGCTGAACTTGTCTAGCTAAACAGAGAAATATTGCACTAAGAACTGTGCTCCCCCCACAGATATTTGTGTATCCCTGCTGTGTGTGTGGTATATATGCTAGACATGGGCCATCTTCCCATGGGTTCTGTGTTCAAGCAGGAGAGGCTTTGAATACCAGGCAAAATGGTCAGCATTTATAAAGCATGTTCCATGCCTCAAGCCAGAGTAATTCCTTTGTGCATCTTTATGTCACTTGTGGAACCTCCCATGGAAGAAGACAGTGTAGTTACCCCATTTTACAGGTGAGGACCCAGAGTCTCACCGAGGTTCCCAGCCTGCACAAGGGTATTGGGGCAATCAGGGAGAAACTATCTCATCTTTACCTGACTTCAGCCTCTTTTCTTCCTGCTAAGCTGTACTTCCATGCAAGAGATCTTTTCTCAGTGAGGACTAAGGTGGTCTCAGGGTCCTGGTGCATTTCTTTCTGATGCCTCCCATTGCATTTACGTAGAGAGACTTTCAGCCTTTCTTATTAAGAACAGTAGATTAAAACAGAATCAAGATGTGTTATGCACATGTACCTCCTCCCTAAGATGAATGTAAAATTCATGCATTGCAAACACATACTGATAAAAAGAAAGGAAAAACCTGAAATTAAGTTTCCACTCATTCACTCATGGTTGCTCTGACACAAGAGAAAAATGCCCACACTGAGAAAAATGTGTGAAAACACAGATTAACAGAATATAATTTTCAGTCACTGCCTCTAAGCTTTGGGCCTGGCATCTGAGATGAAGCTTGGCAGAACTCACCAGAAGGATGAACACCCATCTCCATGACCACAGGCATTGTGCAGTTGTTATTCATTTCCCAAAGAATGGGTGATTCTCAAACTTTGCTTCACTGGTACCACTGGAGCAGTTTAAAAATCATACTGATTCTTAGTCCCAATCCCCAAAGAGTTAAATCAGAGTCACTATGGATATCATGCAGACTTACAGCATATGACTGCTGGGTGCAGGGTGAAGCCAAGGTCAGGAACTGGCTTCTAAGGGGACAGATACTATATCACATACCCTGGGTACCATAAGCAGTGTTATCATAAACTCTGAAACAGTGCCAAGCATATTAATGGACATTCAATAAGTGTTTGAATAAGTAGGCAGGAGAGTAGAGAGATGGAAGAGTGGGCAACTGAGCAGAGAATGAAGATGGTAATAATGATTGCAAGTTACTGGATTTAAATTTATAGGGTAACAATTATTAGATTAGTATTTACAGTTAACCTTCTAATACTTCGGACTCTACATACTATTATACATTCCCCCCCAAAAAAAAAAAACACATTACAGACCTTGGATAAGTATGAAAGTGTATGAAAAAGTAAACAGTGTGCTGCTGGGTATGCGCATCATCTAGATGTGTAATTCTCTTTGCTTTCCTTAATATGCATTAATCGCTAAAGTTGGCACAGCTCCATCTCGACAGCACAGGCAGCCGTTACATCAAAGGTAATGGCTTATTGTTATTTCTTCAGTGAATCCTGTTTGTCTGAAGCAAGTAAAGATAACAAAGAGGAAATTATAGTTTGTGTGGAGTGATATGATTGCTTGTAAACCAAGCAATAAAAGGGAAGTGTACGCGAGCAATTGAGAATTCCCTGTCTATCTTCCAAGTGCAAAAAATGAAGACAGCAAGAGATTTATACCCATACACATTTTAATTGGGGGTGGGAGAAAAGCATTAAAGTATCTTCTACACCTGAGAAATCCACAATTTCCTTGTTACATTGTTAAAAACACTCCTGGATAGTTCTGTGGGGGTGGCAATGCCACATTGCACACATGAATTTTATTATAGTTCTTATTCACATAAAAGTTCAAGCAAGTCGGTGCGTATAATAGGAAGCAGTAGAAAGACCAGTGGGGAAAGTAGAATTTGTATGAGTTTCTGTTAATGTCCCTAGTACTGCTTGTCCACAAGTTACTTGGATGTCAGCTCAGATTATCACGTCCTCTAATATCTACCCCATAGTGATTTTTCCCATTTTTGAACACACTGTAGAAAGCATAATGTCCTAATCAAACTCCTAGATCTTGATCACCTTTGATCTTGAATGCCCGTTCTGTCAGCGGATTCCTTTTAAGACTAAACACCACCACAAGACCACACATTACCTTTGTTTAAATTAAAACAACTCATCCCACCTCAGGTCGCTTGTCTCTGTCACAAAATTGTCATAACAGTCATGATTTTTCAGAATAAGAGACTGTCTGCCATCTATAAGAAAAATACAAATGCTGAAAGCTGTGATGCTTAGGATTTAAATGGATCTTACACACACACACACACACACACACACACACACACACACTTTTGAGCAATGAAGAACCCATACAACTATGCATGGAGTCTTTGAAAGAACACCTCCTCGTCCTGCTCACTTGAGAGTATAACCATACATTGACTGGATGTGCAACTCAGAATTTTTCACTTAATTTCTACCAAAAATTTGCTTACCCTTTGTTCTGGTATATACAGAAGATTCTGCTAAAATTTTGAAAAGACAAAGCAAGCTAAAATCTAATGAATATTCTTGATCCCCCAAATCCTCAGGCTATATTACCTAATACTCTATCATCCCTAGATTTTTCCTGTTTTCTTGCTGCTTCTCCACTTTCTAGTCCTAACCCCATTCTCTCTATTTTGGATTCTTTCTAATACTTATCTGTCTAGTCACATTCTCGGTTTCTCGGGTTCCTACAGATTCTTGCCTTAGGGTTTTATCTTTCCCTGAAGCTGCACATCAAAGTATTTTCCCAAACAAAGAGAATTCCTTCCCTAACAGAAATTGTGAAGCAATGATTCAGAATTTTTAAATTTTGCTTCTAATATTGATACTACAAATAGGAGCTGTTTAGTATGGTAGCTTGCTTTTCTGTTTTTTTAACTTTTAACTATTATTTTCTTTTAAATTAACATAATGTTACATATCAAGGAGGTAGAGTACAATATCTCCCTACATACATAGGATGTGTGCTGATCAAATCTGTGATTGTCATCTCCTTATTCCTTTTATGATGACTTGTTTCTTCATCTAGTAAACATGCTGTAGTCTTCAGACAGGAAGGGATCATTAAGGAAGGATGGTTTGTAGGAGAAGAAGGTGCAAAAGATAGTTAGATATTAATCTGGTTCAATTCTATTGTTTTATGAATGGGGAAGCCAAAGCCCAGAGAGGCAGAGTATCCTTCCTCCCACAACATAGCTAAGTATAGCAGTTAGCACTAAAATCAGTCCCCTGGTGCCAAGCCTGGATATTTGCTGGTACTGTAGTACTGGACTTCCTCTTACAGCGTTTAATCTGTACTTGTCATCTGATCTCATGACATTCTGGTGTGACTACTTGAGTCTTGACATTAGGGTCAGATAGTAACTTCTCTATCACTTATCACCAGTATCTTATTACCCTGTGGGAGCTTCTGTTTTTCTGTGTATAAAAAGGAAACGGTAATACCCCTTGTCCAGTCAACTACTAGGTAAGGTTTGCTCATGCTTCTATTAGTAGGAGTACAAGGATGATTAAGGCTTGGTCCCACTGCAATAAACACATGCCCCATAAAGTATGGGGGAGACAGGAGGATCAAGATGTAATATGCACCTGTGCCAACTCCCCACGATGAATGTATTTATTATGTATCACAAACATACACTAACAAAAAGGGGAAGGAAAAAAAAAAGAAGAGTAGCTGAGAAAATACAGCACACCCAGCAGGTTTTGAAAGTTAAGAAAAAGAAAGTCAGTTCTGTGAAAGGGTTATATAGAAAGGGACAACATCGATGAAGAGATAAGTGGACTGGGTCTTAAAAGTAAACAGAAATTCACCAAAAAAGAGAAGAAGGAAAAGACACTTTGGTAGGGAGAGGTAGCAGCACAGGCATAGTGGGGGACACCGAAGTGTGTGTGTGATGATCAAAGGTCATCTGCATGTTCGGGGCTGACAGTGGCAGATGATGCAGGAGAGGTACATTAGGGTGGAATGATGTCAAGATCTGAATGTTGGGCTCACAAGTTTGGATTTAACCTGTAAATGGTGGGGAGAAGTTTAATTGCAGAATGAAAGAAGCTCTACCATATTCATCATTAGAATGACTTTTAAATGTTTCATTGTTATGTGTTTTTTGATTTATTTTTACTGTAAGGTAACTTTATTGGTGAAAAATATTCTGGTCCTGTGCTGTCCATCTAAAAATGGATTATATCAAATGAGGTTGCCAAACCAAATGCTGTCTCAAAGGTGAAAATATAATCTCAGCAGGCTGTCATTTAATTGAGGGCTCGCATAATGAAGGAGATTGCTGTAGCTAAAGTAACATATGCCTGGCCACTGGATTTAATGAAAACCATAGAGTGTATATAAGAAAGGGTAACAAGGTAGGTGACTTTTCTGTCTGATGAATTACTTAGTAATTTACTTACTAAGGATAAAATATGGCATATTATTTTAGCTGTAACATATTATTAGACTTACTGGAGGATCCAAAATACAGATGATATAGAATGTCAGTTTAGTTACAAAATACATAAATGTGTTAGCACAGTTACAATGGCATAAAACACAAAAGCTGTAAGTAAATAAATTGCTTTTCTTTGAGAAATAAAATCCTGTTTTATCATAGGATGTGAAAGTACCTGAAGTTTTCTTCTTTTTAATGTGCTTTTATATTTAATTGACTGATAATCCTTGTATATATTTATAAGGCATAATGTGGCATTTCAATACATATATATAATATGCAATGAGCAGATCAAGATACTGACCTGTCATCACAGACATACATCGTGTCTTCATTTTGTAAATACTCAAAATTCTTCTCCCTGATCATTTCTGTTGTTGAGGCTCTCAGCTTTACATGCATTTTTATTTCACTTACCTAATTCTTTAGCTTCAACATTTATGATTCATTCTTTTTCCTTCTGCTGTTTCTCATTCCTATCATGAATTGTCTTCTTAATTTTATTGAATTGTCTGTCTGTATTCTCTTGTAGCTCATTGTATTTCTTTAAAAATCACTCATGAGTTGTGAGTTCGAGGCCGGCTTGGGCTACAACGCGAGCGCAAGGCTGGCCTGAGCTACATAGTGCAACCCTGCCTCAAAAAACCAGAGCTGGGAGTTTGGCTCAGTGCCTTAAGCGCCTGCCCTGGCAAGCACGTGGTTGTGAGCTCAATCCCCGGTGCCGCAAAACAAAAAAAAAAAAAAAAAAAAAAAAATCACTCATGAATTTTCTATGAGAGTAATTTCCTTTTTTGAGGGAGGTCTATCTGTTAGAGAGTTATAGTGTGCCTCTAAGTTAAAGTCACACCTCTAAGGTGTCAAATTACCTTGGTATTTTATGCTTCTTCTGTATCTACATTGGTATTTGAAAAGGTAGCAGGTGAGTTAGCTCTAAAATTTTATAGGGTACCTTTTGTGAGTAAAGACTTTCTGTTGGTTTTGTGTTTTAGGGTGTTGGCTAGGCATGTTCTGTTGGGTTTTCTTTCAAATGGGTGCATTAGTGTAGTTTTACATGTAGCATCTTCAACTGTAATTCCTGTTGGCAATGTCTGCCCATGTCACAGGGACCTAGTTTGCAGGGGTTGTCGACTTGTACCACTAGCAGGTATATATCTCCTATGTAGGGTGAATTCACTGGCTTCTCTGGCCATGGAATGTGTAGCAGTGTGTGGCAAGATACTCACTGTGTCCTCGTGGCTGGGGTCTCCTGGCTGGTTCAACAAGGTTAGGTTGACAGAGCTGATAGGGACAATTGCCTGGCTGCTTCCCAGGACCCTAGCGGGGTGGGTAGAGTCTTAAGATGGTTCTGTGCAGCAAGAGAATGAGTGGAAAAGGGCATAGTATGCACTGGTGTTTTCTCTGGGGAACTGCAGGAATATGATAAACCAACAGCCTCCCACCTGGGATCAGGACCTGGGAGGACTGCAGGGTGCTTTAGCAGTAAAGCACCTGTGGCAAGAGTGAAGCCTACCAGAGGAAACATTGGAAGACTTTTAGCAAAGCTTTAGGAGGCATTGGTAGAAGGGCACGTATTAATTAGCTTCTAATGTATGCAAGTATTAAGACTAGAATTCACTGGAAACTTTTACACTTGAAAAGGAGAAAAAAATCAGTTGACCACTGCACTCTAAAATCAAACTATATAAATGCAAAAATATTTCTAATCTCTACCAAAAAGGCATTATCTTCAGGCTGTGTATTGTCTGACTTTAGAGTTTAATACAGTGAGCAAGAAAAGGAATGCAGTATGCACTGGAAACATTAGAATACTAGGCAGAAAACTAATTGGAATTGTAGGAAGAAAGCAATGTGTCACTTGTGAACAGAGACAGAGGACATAATCTGATCAGCAGGGGCTGGGTTCTCCGCGACTTTAAGGCAGTTGAGGTCAAAGACTGCGGGAAGCTTAGGTTTACATTTGAGAGTGGTTAATAATGACTTTGGCTACAGTGTTAGCACCAGGAGTCTCCAGCGCACACAGTGGGATTCATGGACTTTTATCAGAGTAGATACCAATGTTTCCCTTCCCCGTGCATCTTTCTCTCATGCATACATTTACATGGAAGTTTACAAAAGATATTAAAGCACTGGTGTATTTCAGGAAAGATGGTAAACTGCGAAAGCCTGTGATCAAATGTGGTAGAGGGAGACATGAGTCCACTAATGTTTCTCTAAAGATGGAGGAGTCCAGGTATTGGGTGAGTGATACTCACAACAAGCATTAAAATGTGAGGCATAGAGATGCCTAGTTCTACCAAAGGGACCACCCTAGCTTTGAGGAAAAGTTTGAGTGTGGGAATGTTCAGTCCATAAGATTTTATTGAGTTCATAAGCTATGAAATCTGTTAAAATACACACAGATTTTCCTCTCTGAGACTTCATTGATCTCTTCTCACCATCCTTTTGACTAATTAAATTCTACACTGAGTTCTAGCCCCAGTTTCAGGTCCCACTCTGTGCCTTAAATCCTAAATCCCCAATTTCCCCTCTCTGGAATGTGCCTCTGTTCCAGGGCACTTTTAGGTGTATTTTACTTATGTGTGTATCCTGGTTAGCCAAAAACATCCTGGTGATAAGGTAACTTTCTTTCATTTCTGTTTTATCCTCAGAGTCTAACACAGTGCTGCCACATAAATATGTATTGAATGTATGAGATAAACAAATAAGAATAGGCAAAAGCTAAGTGATATGGTTAATTCTAAGACAAGAGATAGGTACTCCTGTAGACAAAATTCAATTTCATTGGATTGTAGAGCTTCTTATACTTCAATGTGTCTTAAATGTCTTTAGTAAGTGAAAGAGAAAAGAAGCAAAAGAACTAATTCCCTGTCAACTTAATTAACAAGAATAACAAAGCCAGTACTTGGGGAACAGCTGAGAATTTAGGCGATACCCTGAGCTTTGCACCTACATAGACCTGAGTTAATTCCATGGCTTTGACAGTTAGCCATTTTATGAGCTTGAGAAAAATCTCATAACTTCTTGAATACTCATTTCCCTCAGCTGTAAAAGACAAATCATCATATAGATTCATCTTATTAAGCATCTATGAGGTTTGGTAGAAAGATGTTATCACTTAGAGACAACAAATCTGATAAAATAGATGCTCTCTTTCAAGGAAAACTTTGGGGAGTTTAAGATTGATTCAATGAGACTAAGTGGAAAGATGAGACTTAACTGCACAAATGAGAGCTCATTTAATGCATTTGTTTACTAGTTGGTTGCCTCCCATACAAAATTGTGAGATTCATAACCTAGGAACTAAGGTTGTCTTATTTATTCCCATGTCCTACTGAACACAGACCTGTCTTAGTCACTTTCCTCATTGCTGTGACACAATGCCTCTCACTCATAGTTTAAAGAGAAGAGGTTTATTTCGGCTCCCATGTTTTAGAGGATTCAGCTCATAGCTAGCTGGATCCAAGGTAGAGACAGCATGGCAGAGGAAAGAGAGAGAAGGGAGGAACCCGGAAGGGAGATGTGCGAACCCCATCCGGGTCACATCTCCAGGGATCTGTCTTCAACCAGGTCCTGCCTCTAAAACAACAAGTCAGCTGTAGTCCCCCATGATCCTGTTACCTTTAAAAGCTCCACCTGTAAGCACATGAGAGTTTTGGGGGTTATTCTTGATGTAAATCATAACAAGGATCTTTAACGTAGGAGATCATTAGTAAGCATTTAATGAACAAGTGAATGTATATGAAAGTAAATTCCTGGGAAGGTCATTATGAATTGCCAAATGAGAATATTTGATAGTCTGTCTTGGAGTTGAGACCATTACAGGTAAGAGGACCTTGGAAAGGCTGATGATATTCCAGGCAGGAGGGGCGGGGAGGAGGATGAAATAGAACACTGCTGACTACCATAAAATCATGGTTGTGGATGGTGTCCTTAGGAATAAACAGCCTCTCGTATCCTGACCCCTGCTTTGCTCTCCCTGCTTTGAACTACAGATATGGTAAAGTTACAAATGCTTGTTTTTCGCATTTGGTCTTTGAATAGTCCTAGGATACTTCTATATCCCCTTTCTGCATCACTGCTTCTTACCCTGGGTCTCAGAGTAGAAATCATCTCTTCTTTCAAGGCTGATGGGCCCCTCCAAATTGGCTTCTAGCTTAACACCACCGTAGCAATGGATTGTCTGTATTGTGTGTCTATGCTGAATTGTTCTTTTCCTCACAGCAGGCTGGGGAAAGGCAGGAACAGGTCATACTTCCCACATACTCACCGACCTCTAGCATATCACAGTCAATATTTATCAATTAAATAGCACCATTCTAAGGTATCAAGCCTAAAAGAATCACAGGAATATTATTGGAAAGATAAAACAATTGTGGAGATGGTTAGGCCTTAAACTGGTTCACTTCAGTTTTAATTTTTCTTGAAGGAACAGGAAGCCTGATAAGAATAAATACCTAGGAAGCAATCCAACAGGAAGACACAGGAGGGAGGATGCCTCTCCAGAGGAGAAAGAAAAAGAAAGGGCCAAAAAGATGCAACATACATTTAGGGACTAGACAAAGAAAAGGAGCTGACCCAGGAATAAGATATGGAATCTGAAATTGAGGAAAATATTTCTCAAGAGTAGATATCATTAAACCCTGCAATGGGAATTTGTAAAAGTCAGGTAAGGGACAGATGCTGAAAGAAAGTATGTGATTGAGTGGAGCCAACTGCTGCAGCTTTACAAGGGAGGAAAGTGACTGGGTAAGAATTAAAGGCTACTGGGCCAAAGGCAGCTTTACCAAAACAATTTAGGTTCACAGGTATGATTGGGTGACACAACTAAAAGAAGAGCTAGGGAAGATGGTATGGAAAAACTGAAGGAGGCAAATATGAGATGGAAAGTTACTGGTGTTCTATTTTATTTCCGTACTTTTTTAGTTCCTCATGTTCCTTCGCTACAGTGAATGAGAAGTAGGCACATTGCCTTATTGGATGCTGTAGCAGTCTCCAGAATATTTGATGAAGCATACAGCAAGATGTTTGGAGGATGGGGGAAGGGACAGTTGGCAACTCTGATGAGAATTTTTTTTTTTTGCCTTGCTTTGTAGCTCCTTGGATTTAGGTGTTTCCATATACACAGGAACCCTAGCTTGCTTGTGTGCCACCTTGGAATCCTTCCCGAGTTTTCTTCATGCATGCCTGCCTTGTCAAGAAGTTTATACTACAGTTAGGGAGGCAACAAGGATAGTGCCATTTACTTTAGAGTCTTGGCAGCAGCCAGCACCTACTGTAGCTACTTAACAAATGTTTATTGAAGTGAAGTCAAGCTGGGCTGCTGCTGTTCTACGCCACAAGGCTTGACTTACACTCCTGCTCATTTAAGTGGGTGAAAGCAATTTCAAAAAAATCTCACTCTTGCATGAAAAACTAAGAATAGTGGCCATCATACACCAAGCACTGTGTGAAACACTTTATATGTATTTAAAACAATTCTGTGAGATAGGCACTATCTCTGTCCCCCTTTTTCTGATAAAGAAACTAAGACGTACATAGGTGGAGAAATTTATTTACCTAGGATCTTATTGCAGGTAAGCAGCTCAGTTGATGTTTCAATTCAAGTCTAACTCTGGACACCCACAGGCTACCTTGCTCCTCACAGGTCACTCCTCTCTGAGCCTTTCTATAAGGTATGCACCCAGAGAATACCAGGACTGTGTGATCTGCAGAGACAGCCTTCTCTTGCCTTCTCCGCTTTTGCCCTCCAACCCTTGGTGAAGCCAAGTTTGCTGCTGTCATTAGTATAGACCCTGCTACCCTTAGCAACAGATCCCTGATGAAGAGTCCATCTGGGCAGCCTCATGGTTTGCACACATGGGTCCCCAGCTGTCTTATTCTTGAAGAGGACCCCTGCTGAAAACAGAATAGCCTTAGTTCTTGCTATAAAGCTTCCTGAGTGGCTGGCAGACTTGCAGGTATCCAGGGGACAGAGCTGTGGCTGATTAAATTTGCTTTAGATCCCTCAAATATGATTTAAGCAAGGTGCTTTGAGGTAACCAATTTGAATAACTCCTTAGAGTAATTGGTGATGACTCTCCTTGAATCTCTGATCAGCTTTGCTTTCAAGAATTCTAAAGGCAAAGCCCAAACCATAAGGAATCTCGATCTTGAGGACTTTACAGGAGCAATCCTTAAAGCTGACCATTTCTTCTCTCATTGTCAGCCCCTGTCAGGGTTTAATAAATGTGCCTGTGATTTATTAATCTGTCTGATTCCCTCTGGGACAAGTCCTATTTTTCAAAGGTATCCCATGCTCCGAGCAGTTCTTTGTACAGTAACTGTCCATCATAGGCACCTGCTGCAGCAATAGGTGGCTCCAGATTGGCTCATGCTTCTCCAGACAATGCTACAATCTCTTGAAAACTGGCACATGGAGGAAGAATGAGCTTGTAGAAATCTTTGACTGTGGCAAAGAGAGCAGACAGATTAGGCATAGAAGGCAGGTAGACCAAGGGCTGAGGAATATGAAGACAACATTCCAGGAAACCAAGTCACACAAGGCTTCCTTCACAGGAATAGATCATGTTTTTCTTTTTTACAGTACAAAAGATGGAGCTCAGATCCTTATCACTGAGCTACATCCCTAACCTTTTTATTTTATATTGAGACTGGGTCTCAGTATGTTCCCGAGGCTAACTTCCAACTCACTATCCTCCTGCCTCTCTCTTGAGTAGCTAATATTACATGCATGTACTCCTGTACTCAGTAAGACTATAGCATCTTGATTGATTCCTCCCACTTTGCAAGAGGCTGTGGCATCTGAGTAAATGGGGAGTCTCAAGGACTCTAAAAAGGTCTCACTGGGATTTAAGCAATTGGAAACTCAGCAGAATTAAACATACATTCGAGGAGAACAATCTTCTTTCCTTCCATCTTTTCATCCATGTTCTTTGCCTCTTTCAAAAACATTTAGCAAGGATCATGAAACAGAACAAAGACAAAAGGGGAGTGAGCTATTTGCTGGAGAAAGACAATTGACTTGCGCTGGCATTATGTCACTGAACCGGAATAGCTATCAGAGACTCTCTTTTTCACTTTTAAATGGGCCCAAAATGTCACTGTTATCAAAGCTATACTTTGAAGAAGACAGCAGATAATGTGCCTTGCAAAAAAGGCAGATATGACCTGGAAAAATGTATCATGCTTCCATTCATGAACCTTCCCTTCCCTCTGCAACAACTTGTGCCATCAATTGCTATTTGCTGATAAGCTGTAGTGATGGGAACCCAAAGCTGGTTGCAGCACAAGAGAAGTGTGCCATTCATGCAGTGTCAGGAGTTAGCTTTGCGCTATCCCAAGTTGACCACCAGGTGGCTGGTTGGCTGGACATGGAGGAAGGGGAGGAGGAAGGGAGCCAACATTCATTATAGGCCTGACTCCCAGGTAGGTGCTTCAGCAGCACTGGTAACCAAAGAGAGATATCCGTTCACTGCAGGAAAAATGAGACATTCTACTGATCTCCACCCCACCCCCTTTCTATATCGCCTGACACATAGATGCACACACTCACCACTGTCTTACTGCAGAGGTGGAAGTATTGCCTAGAACTTCAGCTTCTGCCTTGAATTGCCTTGACAATTATCTTGAAACATTTGCTATTTTTAGCATGGCAGCTGACACCTATGAATATTTGGTATTTAAATATTTGTTGGGTGAATGAGAGACCAAATGGATTTTATCTGAATGGATTTATTGACTAGGATATTTAGAGAAGTTAACTATTTTAGTGGGTTTTCATAGATACTAGCTCTTTTGATCTTTCCAACCATGAAAAGCGATAGCTCCTCTGGTGCTACAAAAACCAAGTCACACAATTGTGGCACTTAACAGGAGTGTATCATTCTTGTCCTCTTTTTTTTTTTTTTTTTACTTGTTTTTAATTACCTAAACTACTTTGGTAATAAATCTGATAGAGGATTTTTTTTTTAAACGATGTCAGAAAAGCTTCTAAAAATCAGTAAAAGGCTACAAATTTGGGTGTAGGGATAGAAAAGGAGTAAGATGCTTTCTGAGGCTGCCATGTAGAAATTTTGTAAATCTGAAGAGTCTCATCAGTAGGCCATGGCTAAGATGAAGAAAATTCTAACTGGTGCCCATCACCTTGCTCTGCTCAAGAGTAGTCTCTCCAGCAAGGCGTACTAGAGTATCCAGACTGATTGCTTCTTGACCCCTTAACTGAGGGTGACTGGGGCTAGATGACAGTTCCAATGGACTGTGTTCAGTGAGGAAAAATCCCCAAAGCAAATCTATGAAGAAAGAGAAATGGACACTGGGAAGCCAAAATATCCCATCAGAATCTACAATGTCTCCTGTACACATGGAAGCGCTAAAGCTTAATGCTTAGTTTGTTTCCTCAAATCTACACACACAGTGCTTTAAAGGGAGATTTATAGCTGGGTTTTTTACTCCCGCATTCCACTCTTTCCTATGCCACCGACAGATGATGTAGCTTAACTGAGGTTATGTGCTTCACCAAGATTTATACTGTTATTGAAAAGCTGTGATTAAAACCAAACAAATACTGTTAAATGGCTATGGAATGCCAAGCACAGAAGCCTTGCAACTGGAATTTTTCTGGACCACTTCAAAAAGAGATCACTAGGGGAGACCAAAGAGGGCTGGGAAAAGATAAGCTTGGGTTTCTGTGCTAGTGAGCTACGCTAGACTGGTTCTCGCCAGAGAAAGGACAGAGAGGCAAAACTAGTGAAATCCAAATAAAGTTACATTTTAGTCAGTACTGGTTTACCAATGTTAATTTCTTATTCTGGTTCTGAAAGATGTTGATGTTAGAGGAATCTGGGTAAAGAATATGCAGAGATGCTTTCTATTTTTGTCTTTTCTATAACCCTACAGTTATCCCCAATATAAAATACTGTTTTAATTGATAGTACTGCTTAGCCTTCTTTTCGACAAATGACAAACATTGATGGTTAGCCATCTGATGCAAGACACTGTGGAATCCCAAAGATTCAGAATGTCAACTTCTATTTAAGAAAGCAATAGTCTAGGAAGGAGAGTACCACATTGAAAGGGAGTTTGAGGGATAGGAATTATACCAAGAAAAAAGACATGGAATTTTGGGGCACTATTAAGGGAAACATATTTGTGTTTATCATAAAAGCTGATAAAATGTGGATCTCCAAAGGAAGGAGAATGTGAAGCATAACTTGTAGATGATAGAGAAAAGAAGAAGGCTGAAAATGTGTATAGAGTAGGTGTATGCAAGACCTCACCATCTAGGCTGAGGGTTTGGGACCTCCTCTTCCTTATTGACAGCTGGTTGAGATCATCAGGGTTATTCTTGGAAAGGGTGCTTTGACTTGATGTGTTGGAAGGATTCAGAGAAGGGAAGTGGGAAGCAGGAAGGATGATGAGAAGATTGTTCCAAATTTAAGAAATAAATCAGTTCTGTGTCATAAGCACCAGAAGGAGTTATCAGTGAGAATCTGTTTGTCTGAATATCCAGAACTATCCTAGGAAGCACCGAATGTTTGCTATTATTTATGGAAACCTAGGAGAGCAAACTGGATATGGAATTTGGCTTACGGCTTGTAATCGTCTTTGATATTTTGGTAAAAGATTAAAAATGTGCCAAAATATCCTTTTTACTCTACGAACCAGCTGTTCATTTTCAAAACATAATTTTTATGTTTAAAACATGACATTTTAAAATTTATGCACATATTTGAAAGTTACTATCTTGCAAACATGGCCTTGAATACTTTACAAATATTAACTCATTTAATCTTCATATTATTCAGAGTTAAGAGATAAGCACTAGATTGCCCCTGGGCTATAGATGAGGAAGCAGAAGAATAGGGAGTTAGGTGACTTGCCTGAGATCACAGAGCCAGTAAAGGGTAAAGCCAGGATTTAAACCCAAGTAGCCTAGATGAGTTGGTGCTCATATCAAGGCTTTTTTAAAATTATGATTTAGAAGTTGCGAGTAATGCTGTGTACAATGATGTGCACCTGTATCCCAGCACTGAGGGAGGCTGAGGCTTACCTCATGGTGGATAGGAAACCAGTGTGCAGGAGGAACCAGGAGGGGAAATATAACATTCCTGTCTCTTTGAACCAGACCCCACCTCCTAACAGCAAATCAGCTATATGCCCCATAATCTAATCACCTCTCAACAGCCCCACCTATGAGCACATAAGGCTGCTGAGTGACATCTTGAGGAACTTAATGAGAACCTGTCTCAAAATTAAAAATGAAAAAGGGCTAGGTGTGTAGCTTGGTGCAGAAACTCATTGTTCAGTTCCCAGCACCAACAAAAATATATGGTAACTACTGTTGATTTCATAATATTTGGAAGTCCTATATCTCTTACACTGGTTTGTTTTGATTGGTTTTATATGCTCTGTAAAATTGTATACTGTTATATACTCTTTAAAATTAAAAAAAAAGTTTGAAGAGGAAACACTCAGAAATTGCAACCGACAGGCTGTAGAGATTTAGCGCAGCATATGGATTGTGCTTTGTTTTGGTTTTCTAATTTTAGTAAGCAAGGATTTTTTTAAAATTATGTATTTCTTTTTGTTTTGTTTTGTTTTGTTTTGTTTTATACACTCCCATTCTTATTCAGCAAGAATTGGAACTAGCCAGTTAGAGCTGCTGCCTGCAGAAATGATAGGTGTATAATTCTCCCCAGTTTCCACCACTCCTTACTATCTCCCTGCCACTGAGGCAGGGAGTCACTGTCATTTATTATTATACATGCAGTGACTCGTGGTATATTTTCCCCTCACACACTCTGCCTGGTCCCCAGAGATGATTGCTGTTGCAATTGCACTTTATGAACTGCGAGGTCCTGGGGGTTCTGTGGTTGCCTGGTAAAATATTACATCCCAAATGGCTGTGGTTGCAGTATGTTGTCTAATTAAAGTTTTCCAGCTTCAGGAGCTTTGGAGTCTAACTGCAGGACTAACCTTTCCACCCAGGTCACTATAATTTTCAAAAGAAATGCTGACTCCCGGATCTGGGAGAAAAGGTGAGCATGTTGAAGTCCAGAGTTCTGTTTAATTACCTCTCCCCTTCCTTTGTTTCATGTGAGTATTTAGTTATTCAGTGAAGGCGCTTCAAAACTTTTTGAGTATTTACATTCAAATCTGAACTGTAGCCAGCTTGATTATTCTATTCGGGCTATTGACTTTATCATTCTGTTTGTATAGTCCTTTACAGTTTTCATAATTTTCCCCTAAGTATCATTTGCTTTTCACAATGACCCCGTGAGAGAGCAATAGGACAAAAATTGCCCCCGCCACCGATAAAAGTGAAGAAAACAATGCCTGCTATGAACAAAGGTTTTTGCACTTCTCCCCTTCTCCTTAAAACCAGACCCTGGTATTCTGTTTGTAAAGCTTTTCCCTGAATACAAAAGTAAAAACGTGTTTATTTAATTAAAACATCATTCTCTAAGGCCTAAAAACTTCCAGACTGCGTTATTCTCCCTCCCCACTGAGACATAATTGAAGATTGATATGATACGTTTTATTAATTAGGCCCATCTGGCTTTCCCACAGAGAAGAAAGAAATGTGTCATCTTTTATGCCACCTGATTTAAATAAAAATCCACTTGGATTTAGCCTTTTTATGCTGGTGCTCTACCAAAACGACCAGGAAGTGAAATGTGAAATATTTACCTTCATCTCATTCTTCGAGAGAAAATGTGAATCATTGTAGAAAACACATTTTCTTTCAGAGAATAGAGCAATTAAGGATTATGAAGGAGCTGTGTGTCCTTTATTACTGATGGCAAATCAATCTACACAAGTCAAGGGATGTTTTTAGAAAAAAAATACAGAGCAGTTCTCCCTACTCGATTTCAAAGAACTAGCTACGTGTGTTAATTTTTTTTTTTTTTGGTTGAGTCACATTGCCCAGATATTGAGTTATTATATTTTGGTGACCTATGACCATACCACCCTGAACATCTAACTGTTTCTGTGAAGACTTCTTTTAAATGAGATTGACATTTAACTCAGTTGCACAAGAGTCTCCAAAATATGGGTAGGCCTTTCCCAGTCAGGCAAAGCCTTAATACAACACCAATGAGGGAATTCTACCAGGTGACCACTTTCATACTTCAATGGCAACTCTTTCCCAACCTGCTGGCCTACTTCAGTTTGCCAGGGTTGAAACTGGCAAGCTACCACCATTGTGCATGTCAGTCTTCTCCCACCTCCCTCCCACGTGTCTCAGAACCAATAGGAGATACGCGTCTGTCTGTCTGCTTCCCTATCTCTTATTGAATCTGTTTTTCTGAAAATCCCTGACTATAATGTATGAATATGTTCTCCTATAATAATTAAGATTCTACCCTAAGAAATGGCAGACGCTGTGTGTAAAAGGCAAAGACTAAGTATTTTAGGCTTAAAGAATGACGTGATCTGTGTAGAAATGACTTAGCTCTGTTGTCATGCCAAAGCAACCACAGACATGGCCATCCTAAATGGCATGACGATGTTTTAATAATACTTTATTTATAAAAGTAACTGGTCAGTCAGATGTGGTCCACAGGCCATTGTTTGGCAGTCTTTATGCTGTACAACAAAGGTGCTGTCTAACATACTGATCATAATATTTATTGGCTGGCAGATAAAATACCAAGGATTTACCACATACCCAAGTATTTTATGGCATGTAATGGGTACATACTTCAATCACAACTCAGATTTACAAGATATATAATGCTTTATTATTTTATAAACTGAGTATCTAATTTTCATTCCGTCAGAGTGACACAATAGAAACTGTCAGTTGGGGCATCCACTGTGATTTCCCCAGGGCTTCGCTTGTACAAATGGAGCATGACCACATGGTTCTTGATGTCTTCTGCCCATGATGATACACAGTGATGTGTCCATTGTCGTATCTGATCCTTAGTCTTTACGGGTTACAGTGAGATAGTTCTATTTATTTTCTGCAGAGCTTCTTTATGACCAAAAGTGTTTTCTATTCTTTGCATCCCACGCTCAAGAGTCTTTTCATTCTTCCACCAGATGAGAAGAGTAAAAACCCCCTAAAACTATTTGTGGCCTTATGGTCCAACCCCAAGATAGGTAGTCTTCCCCTGAGTCTTGCCACTCCTGAGCTCTTTTTACTACTATACAGAATAAATTGGGTACCATGCACTTCTCTTTTTTTCTATTCTCCATACTCAGCTCATGGAACACAATTCAGTAACTGTCACCCCTACCTCTCTTTTTCATTCCTTCTCAACTCAGTCTACTTCTTTCTGGTCCAGGAGTGAAGAAACATTATATGCTCATCACTTCTTAAGTCCTTTACATTCCCTTTCTTAGCTTAGCTTTTTAAACCCAAAAGGCAGTAAAACTTGTATTTTCTGTGGACAGACTGGTATTTACTCTCTCTCTCTCTCTCTCTCTCTCTCTCTCTCTCTCTCTCTCTCTTTCTAGGCATATGTTTGTGCTTCTGTCTCTCTGTCTTTATCTCTCTGTCTCTGTCAACTGAGGATTGAACCCAGGGCCATCACACTTAGTTACACCCCTATCCCTTTTTAAATTTTTCCACAGCATGATAGTTCTTTCCTGAGGCAGTAAGCAAACATGCCTGGATCTTGAATAGGAGAAATGACCAAAATGAGAAAAGGCAACACCAGAATAATCCACTGGTAAATATTTGATAAATATTAATTCTATTACAATCAGTCCTCACAACACACAGAGTAGATTCCTATCCTCATTGAACAGAACACAAAACTGAGTCTTTTGCTCATGGAGCAGATCCAGGACATAAATGAAGATCATTCTGACTCCAAAGCCAGGACTTCGAGACTCCTGTGGGTTCTGTTTACCTGGGACTTAACAGAATATTCTGTCAGAATAGAGTATGATCTATTAAGTCTGAAAATTAATTTGTAAATTTAAGTCTAGGAAAATAAGGAATGCAAGACAGTCTCTTGGTGGACTTTAAGTTTAGAGAAAGCAGAGATTTAAATCCTGCTTGGATTTAACTATGGTTATGGTCAGGATTTAAGGGGTCCCAGTTTGGCTTAACTTTCAAATATTAATAGAACTCAGTTCATGAATATATAGAAGTTATGAGGAGGAATTTCATATCCCTAAGTCTTGGAGGAAGATGCCTGACTCATGGCCATTAGTTCAGGTCTCTCCTCTTGAGATAAGCCCACTATTTTCGGCATCAGTACATATCTCCACTAACATAAATCACTTGCGTGCTCTGTGGCCTAACCACAATACTTCTTAGGATCTCCCCACTCACTCAGAGTCATTTCTAATACCTTTTTGGTGAACTTGGGAAATTTTCAGATGCCATTCGTCTTGAGATTCTATGGAAATGTCCAGGTGGGGCGAGGAGAATAGGAAGTATTTCCCTTGTTATTCCAGTTAATCACAGCTACTCAGACAAGAAGAGAAACCTGGGATTTCTCATTGACACTTTCAGTTTTCTCTGATCATAGTTGTGAAGCTAAGCAATCATTGATTTTCTTCTGAAAACCCTTCCCAAAACTTATATGGAGTTGCTGTTTGCTGATTTTACCTCTTCAGTGTTCTCGAGTCATTGGCTATGAGAACTGTCTAAGTTTGGAAAATGTTCTTCTCATCCAATTCATCTACCTTTGTTGAACTGTTTTGGGTAGGAAGACTATTCATATGTAAATATGCATACTTGGAGTTTCCAAACGCTTTCAGTGTTCCTAAATGCTCCATGCTTTGAACTGAACAAACAGAAAACCAAATCCTTCTCTCAGAAGATCAGCTCTCACAATTAAGTGTCTCTGCTTTCCAAAGCCTATTTGAGAGCTAAAAGTGAAGAGTCTGATTCATTGTTCTAGGACAGTGATGGCAAACCCTTTAGAGCTTTCCATGGTAACAAGCAGCTGGCTGCAGCACACATGCCGTAGGTTCACCACCACTGCTCTAGGGTCTTTTAGAAGCTGTTTCTCTCACCACCCTCCTTTTGTGTGCATCTGTGCACACACTCATGAATACGCATGTGCACTTCACCATTGCAATAGACATGGAAATGTGTCATCCTTGATACTAGAAGTTTGTGTTGCTGGATATTTATTCTCAGAACCAACTAGTCTGCAATAGATTCTTATACCTTTCCAATACTTGAAGATCACTTGCATGTCTAAACACAGATTGCTTGTTACCCTAGGGAATGATAGTTAAAACTTACAAGACTTCCTCCTGGAGTAATAAAAATGTTCTAAAAGTTATTATGATATCTGTAAGCATATTATAAATATACTACAAATGTAATAAAATTCCTCAAGTTATACACTATGAGTGGATGAATTATATCTCTTTAAAGTTGCTTAAGAAAAAAATTAGATTTAAAAAAATGGTGTAGCTTTCTAGGACATTTAACTATGTGTCTGCAGAAGTCGATGGAAACTCTAGGGAGACATTCTGGTTCCCAAACACAGTACTTTGTTTTCCTTTTCATGTAGTTCACATACAAAACTCTACCTAATTGACTTTTGTCATTTTCCCCCAAGTCCCACACATTTGTCATTGGGATACAAAATCCCAACTCATCTTTTGGGTAACAATTCAGATATGATCTATTTTGATGAGGTTTTCCTTAGCCAGCCAAATGTGAGTTGAGAGCCTTTACTGTGTGTCAGTACGTTACTCTGAAGTTTTTCTGTTACACCTTGCTTCACACTGTATTATAATTGCCTGCCTACTGGACTCTGAGCTTTCTGGGAGCGAGAATTACATTCATTGTGTCCACCATTTTTGGAAGACAACACAGAATGGATGGATAGATCATCTGTGTAATTTATTCTCATGGGATAAAAATGGAAAGAAACTGTCAAGATGTTTTTCCTCAGTCTATAGAAAAAAAGAGATGTTAGAGCTCAGATTGGTCATTTTGTTTTATCAGAATCTCAATTTGTGAGTGGTATGTAATAGAGACTTTCTGTCGTCCACATTTGCTATTATAATTGACCTAGCTCTGCTGTCCTGCTGTTCTCCCCACTTGTTTATAAATCAGAGAACATCTTTCAACTTGGTAGGGGAGCTGTATTCCAATATAGCAACAGTAAGATGGCAGTATGTGTAGGACGATTTAAAATATCATTGCCACTCAAACAGGATGTGCCATACTTCATAGGCATGAAATCACTCGCCAAATTAGGAAAAAAAAAAAAAGATTGAGAATCTATTCATGGGACCAGCAGTTTTTAACCAGGGTAGGAGCAGAGCCAACATATTGAAAAAGTGAAGATTTCTCTGGATGACTCCCCCTTCCTCGTCCATCTGTTTTCTCCCTCATGATTCCCATGATGGTCTAACATGGCCACCAACTCTATACTCCAAGCCTAGCCATAAAAAATATGTAAATCTTTCACCAAAATGTAAGAATCAACTGGGAGACACCTCTGAGGCCACATGGCTCAAACTGGCACTAACGCAAGATTCCCTCTAACTCTGCCTTGAGCAAATGCTATTCAGTTTGTGCTTTGAGCACTTCTACTGATGGTTACTCATCACTGTAGGGGACAACTGGTTTCCCTTTTGGGTGAAAGCATTATTTTAGAAGAGTAGAGTCTGAAAGTACCTAGATCTAGAGACACACCACATTAGAGTCCTGGCTCAGCCCTAGAACCAGCTGGGTTCCCTCGCACAAGGTACTTAACCCCTCAATGCTGTATTTCTTTTTACAAAAGAGAAGTCAGTGGTACACTATTCTCATTATAAGGATTAAATGAGAAAAGTATGTATGACTACCTACTGCATGTGTAGTATTCGACAAATACTAGTTTAAAAAACAAACCAAGAACAGTTCTTAAACTGATCCTACAACTGACACTACATTGGTAAATAAAGCTAACAAATGGATTGAGCTACAGCTGCCATGCTGGTCAAAGTCATACCAATATGCAACTCTACCATATATGACATCCTGTGATTTTTACCTCGATTTGAAATGAAAGACTCTGAATTCACTTGTAAAGAAAGTGGAGGATTGGGAATCATTAAATAGACTCAGTGTTGCTAGAGAAGCAGTTTAATAGATATGTGGATGTGGGGAGGTGTTTGTTTGCAGGAATCAAGTGTAAACTGCCTACTCCATTCTCTTAAGCAAAACCCCTGGTGACACTTCTTTGGGACACTGCATGTCCTCTTGGACATTGGCACTTACTTTACCAAGCCTGCTGTCACTGCCCCAAGGAACACTGGACAACACACAATCAGATAAATGATTAGTTTGGATCTATTTTCAGTTACCTGCATGCAGAGTCTGATGACTACAGTTTGTGATTTCAGTTAATTTTGTAATTCTGAAGTTTGAAATTGCCTACCTCATCAAAGTGATAATTAACATCTATTCCATCTCTCAAAGCAGTTGGCTTGCTCTCACAAAAAAGACCATTGTTTTTGATGTTTCTAAAACACCTTCGATTGTAATCATGAGGCATCCGTACACAGGTTCAGAGGCCCTCACTGAGGCCCTCCTTTTCATCTAAGAAAGACAAGCAAAGAATAAGGTTTATAATGATTCCATAAGCAAGATAAACCACTCAGTTTTCCTTCCTGGAAGACAAGTCATCCTAAAAACCTATTTCTTCAGAGTAGTGATTATATACAGGAAACAAAGATCTTGAAAAATATTCTCAGGTACGCAAGCTCTTGTGGCCCAAGAACTTTTCAGTGTTTCCCATTATAACACTGAGCAAGCTGTTGGACAGAATCACCTATCTATCATTTAAAGCACATCTTGTGCTTTGCAGCTAAATATAAAATTGATGTGAAACAGACTATCAAGTAACAAAGGATGAGGGTCCCAGGGTTTCTTTTATGACTGTAAGGGTCAATGTCTTCCAGTCACCAACTTTCATCTTGTTATGCTACTGCCTTTTAATGTGAAGCCTTACCTGGGTCTGATTCACCTGGAGACATCTTCAAACTCCTGCAAAGACCATTCACTGAAAGAAGACCATTTAGGAAAACCTAGGGTTTTTTTTTTCCTCAGTGAATTGAACCATGACCAACTCACAGAGCATTTAAAAAGATTAATTTTATTTGTCCCAGACCCTGTATTTCAAAATTTACTATTTTTTTCTTCCTGTACAATACCTTAGTCCCACTCCCCAATGCTCTTTATTAATACACTGCTTATTTATCTTGGCTCACACACGTCCCTAGATGGCCCCATCCTCTTGGCCTCTGTGCCTGTGAATGTCACCAGAATTGTTGTCGTGCTCTTTATTGGCTTGGCTTTGCCCAGCTCTCCCCTGCGCACTGTGAGTTCTACCTCTGTTCACTTAAGTTCATGGCCCATAGTACCTTTCCAATAGTGGTTTTGTTGCAAAGGTCTGACAGAAATATCCTAATTGAAATGTTTGCTTTTTCATTCAATGCATATGAATTGATTTAGTCAACCTAAGGAATGAGAAATCATAAGGTGGTCATATTCTAAAGTCAGCAAGACGAATGAATTATAAATTGTAGTAACATATATACTAATATTTTGTGGTTGTGCGTGTGTGTGGTATCCTTTGGAAATCTTCTAAATTGTACTCATAATTTTTGATGGTCAACCTTGTACAATAATTTTAATACTTTTAAGATTTCATGGCCACTGAGTCAAAAGAAAGAAAAGGCGTATCTAAATGCAGATACATGGGCAGTCTAGTTACCCTGTCTTGGGATGTAACAGTACTAGACTACTTGTCAAGAATATACTAGGCCCTGGTTTTGATCTTTGGCACAAATGAAATAAAATAATCCTGCCATTAGATATTATTATTAAATTCTTGAAGATCAATGAGGAAGTAGGAATAGTATTCTCAAGCGCTTCTGAGGTTTTCTTTAAATATTAAATCTTTACAGTCTCAATGAAATTGAGACATATTTGTTATAAAAATTAAATGAAAAAATTAAGGTCCTAGCACCTTATGGAGTCTCATTTTTTACTCAATTGAAATGCAAATCTTACTTAATTGGAACCACATGTACCCTTGACTGTGCAAGATAAAGGAGGAAGACAGCGACCAGTACATTGGTTGTTGTGTCTTCACCAGCCGGTCGTCACTGTCAGTCCGGGACCTTAGCAGCCTGGAATAAAGAAGCAGAGAGCTGGGCTCTAATGATAGTGCTTGCATCACATGCATGACTCATGTGACTATGCCATTTATGTCACCTTCAAAGTGTAGAGACAAAACTGGTCATCTGGGTAGGGGTGTCTCTGGTTTTGGGGGACTTCAAGTCAGATATAAAAGACACAAATGTAATAAATTACTATCAAGGGGCGAGTTATGTAAGAGAGAAGTCAGCATGGCCAAGAAGTCTGTTACAGTCTAGGCTAAAGGTCAGTGGACTGCTGTAAGGAAATGATCTTCAAGGTAAGTGGCAGTTAACTGAAGAGTAGAGTAAAGTGTTTAGCATGCAATTAGAGGAATAGCCAGAGATTAGACAGGACAGGAAGTCTGGTTGGATTGTGGAGTCAACTAGATCCTTGTCCACTCATTATTCTTGTCTGATTATTGCCATCTTAGGTTAATCAAATTGTTTTCACCTAGATATCAGAATGATGGCCTGAGAATGACATACACTCTTACTAAAATGTCATGACCTCTAACCTCCAGAGGGTTAGAAGGACAGCCCAGAAATTCTCCACCATGTCTTCCACCACATTCCATCTTATTCCTCCAAACAGCTACTTTCCACTTCTTTTTTCCTTTCAACACCCACTTGCTATATATCCTACTCTTCTTGATGGCTATTTCCTTTTATATGAAAAAAAGAAAAAGCCAGATGTAGTGATAGGAGAACTTCAAGACATTCTTACTTCAGCATCTACCCCCATGTGTACTGTTTCCTACCAGTTATAAACTGTCCTGTTGTTCTTTAAACCATGCCACCTACTTTTGCAAAGGACCCCAGTATGCTACAAATATTCAAGAACAATATTCCAACAGTTAACTACAATTTCTCATCTATATCTTTAACTTTCTTCCCTGGATTATTTCCCTTAGTGGATAAATGTTCTTGCATCTCTTATTAAAGAAAAGAAGAAAAGGAAATATTCCCTTAATGTCCAAATTATCCCTGCCAACCATCTCATTTATCTTCTCTCTCCTGATGGAAAGCTTCTTGAAATACTGTCTGTACCCTCTGTGTTCATTTCTTCCCCTCACGTTTTTCTTTGATCTATTGCATTAGGCTTTTCCACCACTTCAGAGAACACTCTTTACACCTTTACCAGTAATTTTTATCTGAGATAGATTTATCTTAATAATAGTAAAGTTTCAAAACCCTTATTTTCAAATGGTTTTTCAAAAGACCCTCTACTTAGTTTATATTCTGTCTCTTAAATGTTCCCAAATGGTACACATTTGGATGAAATGAAACCTGGATCCACCCCTGACTTCCACATTGCCATAGCCAGTTGTCCAATTTTTTTTTGGTCATGTGTTACTAAATCTCCCTCATTATTTGATACTGTTGATCACTCCACATTACTAAGTTTCTTTGTTTTGCTTCATATTCTCTTTCTCGCTTTCTTTCATATCTTCTGGCTTCTCCTCCTTAGTGTCATCGATGTATCTCATTTCCCTGGCCCTCACTGTTGTTATAATGCTAGACTCAGCAGTATACTCCTTCTCTTGATGATCTCATCCAGGTTTATGGTTTCAAATACTATATATCAATGCTAATGCTGTGAGTTTCTCCTCTGAACTCTGAATTTGTATGTCTAACTAGTAACTTGCTTTCCTTGTTGGATGGCCAAGAAGGAATCTCAAATCCTAACTCTGAACTCCTGGTCTTTTCTACAAAGCCTTAATTCCTGTGATATTTCCTATCTTAGCAAATAGTAATTTCATTCCTCCTGTAACTTATGCACAAACATTGTCTGTTTCTTTCTTGCTAGCTCATTTGTCAGAAAATCTTGTTGGTTCTATCTTGAAGAAATATCTACCTTTCATCCTTGTTACTACTACTTTCCTACTCCTAGCTGCCATTATGTCTTGAGTGCATTATTATACTGTAAATCATCTTTCTGCTTCTATAGCTGACTGGTTAGATTTTCTGTCTTGGAGTCAGAGTCATGTTGTATTACTGCCTTGCTCAAATCATCTAATTGGGGGTGTGGTGGGGGCTGCAGATACAAAGGAAGTGGGGCAAGGATACAAAGGAAGGGGCCATAGGTGCCTGTGAGGAACTAAATCTTGTTCAGTGACATGGAAAAACTCTGAAGTCTAACCAAGGATTCATTCAGATTTTCATTTTACAATAGTGTTTTGTTAATAACTTCAGACCAAGAATGAGGGCTCCAGGATTTCCAGTGCCCGCCAAAATTTGAGAATTTGGAGATGCACAATAATTAATATGGTCATTTATATTTATAAGGAAAGCTAAAAATGATTAGCATCTATATGTGTCAACCATGCTTTTAATAAGGTGTTGTCTTGGTTACTTTTCTTTATTGCTGGGATAAAATGCCCAACACCCTAAATGAAGGAAGGAAATGTTTATTTAGCTCACAGTTTGTGAAGGTTTCAGTCCATAATCAGCTGTCTCCAAGGCAGCGTGGCATGGCAGCAGGCAAAACTTCAAGTGGGCAGAAGACAGTACATGCAGCAAGAGCGAAAAGAAATGGAGAGCAAACCTCTTTTCTTCCTTTATATTGTAAGCAGGCTACCTCCCACCCAGGGCAGATGTAGCACTCACACCACCTCCTTGCCCTCCTCTTTCACAGGATGAGAATATTTACAAAGCAAGGATCCTGGCTCCCTGCTGAATGCTTAAACTTTTAAACTTCTCAGGTTGACACGATTTATCAACCATTACAGGTGTTTAATAGAGCCAGTCTTTCCCAGTTCTTAATATGTACTTTTACCTGCCTCCCCCAGAAAATGAAATCCCCAAATTCAAATAAGTAGACTGAAAATCTGTAGAACAAATTTAACCTTATTTATCTTGAGCTTGTATTAGGGTTGCTTCATTGATTTGAGTCTGACAGACGTAAATAATCTTGTTTACATTTGCCTTATTTATGAACAAGGCATGCATACACAAATACAGTTCTTACCAGTCAGTTGAAATTACATAGCCCTTCTCTTACCCTAGATGCACTCATGTTAAGTATCACAGGATACCGCTGGTAACAAAATGTTGGCTTAGCATTTCAGTCATCATTTAAAACAATGTGTAAGTGTTGGGTGACTAACATTTGCTTCATTCACCCCAATGTGACCATTGCTGTAAGTTGCTTTTCTACTGCTAAATGTACAGACCTGCATTTCCAGTCCTCTTAACAACTCTCAGCTCAACATTTTTCTCCCATGAACTGTTTCACTGTTTTATCATTAAATCCTACCTGGGCATCAAGTTAATGGTCTAGCAAAACTGTGGTTACTTTCTTTCCTCAAGTCATCCTAAACACACTCAGGAATAAATATATTGAAACTCATCCTAATAAAACCAGAGCCAAGAGAATCTTACTTAGTAAAATGATTCTTAAAATAATAATTTCTGCTTTTTATTCTTCATGAAGTTCCAGAAGGATATGGATATTGTATATCTTCTCTTTCTGATGTAGTAAGAGTTCTATTTGAGGGGAAATTAAACATACAAGGTTTAATAAAGTCAGGCTTTAATATTTTAATTTGGATTATCTTTTTTCTCCTTTATGGTGAGTGACATACAATTCTCATGGGTGTCTTGTGTTTTTGCAAGCCTTTTTTTTTTAACATGAGTTTTTTTTTATTTTTATTTTTACTAGTGTGTTTTTGCAGTACATAATGATTACATTCCTTGTGGGGAGTTAGTACATGTACATAGAACATCTCAACTCTTTAATCCCTTTCCTTTCTCCTCTCTGCCTCTTCTATCTTTTTATACCCTTCCCTTTTGGAAAAGATCTATTTCCCTATTTCTGGTTATCTATTTTTTATTTTGCTCTTTGTTAATATTTTGTGCATCTCATACAAAAAATTTAAGAAGTTTATAATTTACAAATTTAAATTTATACAGAAAAACATTTAAGTTTATGTTTCTGAAATCACTTAATATTACAGTCTCACAGTACATCAATTTCATATGAATGACTCAAACTTATCCTTTTTAGCAGACTAGTACTCCATTGTGTACAAATATAACATTTTCTTTACTCATTCTTCTCTTGATGGACATATAGACTGGTTCCAAGATTTAGCTATGATGAATTGGGAAGCCATGAACATGGGTATACATGTATCACTGTAATATGATGTCTTTAACTCTTTTGGGAAGATACCTATCTGGAAACTAGCTGGGTGGTTTTCTTTGAAGAATCGCCATACTTATTTACACAGTGGTTGTAGTAGTTTACATTCCCACCAACAGTGTAGAAGGGTTCCATTTTTCCTACAGCCTCAGCAGCATTTGTTATTTGATTTATTGATGATAGCTATCCTTTCTAGAGTAAAATGGAATCTCAGTGTTTTTAAATGCATTTCTCTAATAACTGGAGATGTTGAATATTCCTTTATTTATTGTCCATTTCTACTT
>RJWM01021651.1:0-34967 GCA_004363535.1 Dasyprocta punctata
AACTTTCCATGGAGTTTTTCATTTCTTGCATTTCCCTTTGCATCTGTTTCATGCATTCTGTTTGTGTCTTATATTGTTCATTCAAGGTTTCGATCATTTTCTTAAGTTCTTCTATGTTTTTATCTTGCTCTTCTTTAGATACACTCAACATTTCTTTAATAATGATTCTCATTCCATTTTTTAGCTGAGAGAATATTTCTGATTTGATTTTCTCTATAGCTTCATCAAGCTGTTTCTTTATTGCATTTTCTATCATTTCAGAAAGTCCATTTGTGTGACTCTCACTGTCTTCCATTTCAGTATCTCTTGGTTTTGTTCTTTTTGGGCTGGGGGACTGAGACTGCCTCTTGGTCTTTCGTTTTGTCATTTTCTTCTGGAATCTATGTACCTCTGTGTCCTGCGCGGCTGGCGGGCGTTCCCCTGAGGTTCGCGCTGATTCTTGCGGCGTGCAGGATCACGGGACCCGATAGGCTGGGTCCCGTGTGCAGCAAGGAAGGGCGGCCTCCTGGGGTGTGCAGGTGGAGTCTCCTCCTTTACTGGGTGGGGGCCAAGGCCTCCCCATCCCAAGGAGCTGTGCTGGGCACCGCGCGGGACGTGGACCCGACCCTGGTTCTGTCCGCAAGCTCGACCCAACAGCTATGCCTGCGGGGCAGGCCCGGGCAGGTCCCAGGCCTACAGTGCCGGGAGCAACCCTGCTGGGCGGCACGGTCTGCACAGGAGCTGTGGGATGTCACACGCTCGAGCCGAGCCACGCGGCTGAAGAATGGAGCTCCCGTGCGCTCTGCACTCTGGTGGGGGGGCCCCAAGCTCTCCAGGTCCCTGCAGCTATGATGCTCAATTCTCCGGTGAGCAGCTCTGGGTTCCTGGGCTGATTTGGGCTGGGCTGCGTACCTCTGTGTCCTGCGCGGCTGGCCGGCGTTTCCCTGAGGTTCGCGGCGTGCAGGATCGTGGGACCCGATAGGCTGGGTCCCGTGCACAGCAAGGAAGGGCAGCCTCCCGGGGCATGCAGGTGGAGTCTCCTCCTTTACTGCGTGGGGGCCAAGGCCTCCCGGTCCCAGGGAGCTGTGCTGGGCACTGCGCGGGATGAGGACCCGACCCTGGTTCTGTCCGCAAGCTCGGCCCAACAGCCTTGTTAATTGTATTTTAAGTGTTTGGAACCTGAAATGGGAAAAGAAACATAATCTTCCCATTTTAAAAAATTTTAATGTACTTGCATCTTTATCATCTCATGCCTCTCATCTGACATGATCTAACACACACAGGCTAATGGTCAATAGGTTGTAATTTGGGAAATAAGGACAAGAAATGTGAGAAAATTTGCTAGTAGGTGCTTTGCAGTAATATGAGGTTATCCTCTCTGAAATGTGTTGTTGAATATAGAAACTTATTTCCTTCTAAAAGGTCTGTAACTACTTTTTAAATTTCCCAAGGTATAAAAATAATTGACATGAATAGTAACTCTATTTGATTAACAAAGAAGACAGAAAAAACTGAGTATATTTTAGAAGAGTATATAAAGTAAAAAACTATGGGGGGACTTCCTGCAAGATGGCCACCCAGATAACACTGTGATAGGGAGACTCCCTGAATATACCATCTAAATGCTGGAATATAAAATAATATAATAACAGAGAGAAGGAAAAAAGAGGGAGATGGGTCCTCTGGACCCAAGAAGAATCTAAAACGAGAACTGTAGCCCATGAAAAGAGTAAAAAAAAATGAAATAAACAAAGGTGGAGACCAGGAGCACCTCTGACTGGAGCCGAATCCAATTAGCGCTGCGACCCAAACTGAGAAGGTACGATTGGGGTGCTGGCGATATGTGGTTGAATTGCTACAGTTGCAGCAGGGACGGTGGAGGTGGTGGTCAATTGTGGAGTAAGGTGGTTGTGAGTAGGTGAGTGAGTGAACCCGGTGGCCCCAAGCCCCCCAACCCCCACCCCTGAGGGAGAGCAAGGGACAGGCATCCATTTTGAGACCAGAACTGCACCTAATTAGGCATGGTTCCTGGAAGATTGTTGGGGAATCTGTGCGGGCACCCTGGGGGTGATAGGGGAAGTTTGGCGGACAGCTCGGTATGGGTTCCCAGGGAGCAGCCCTATCCTCACGTACAGCACCAGACATCTGTGGAGCGGAGGCGGGCTGGGGAAACACAGTGGGCCAACACGGGCTCTCAGCAGAGCCCAGGAAAATGCCAAAACAGAAAGGTAGAGGGCACTCTCCGGACTCCGATACAAGCAGAACTAATTCAGAGGACACTAATGCGGAAATGGTCTGGAGTCCAAAAATTAAACTCTCAGAGGGGATGACAACTGAAGTGGGGAGACAACTCCATGAAGCTATGAAAGAAATTAAAGCGGCACTGTTAGCCCAACTGAGAAATGAAATGAAATACATAATAGGGGAATTGCTGAGTGCCTCTAAAGGAAACATAACAGGAAAGGTGGAGGATGGAAAATCAAAGGAAATTGAGAATGAAACAAATAAAGACTTAAAATGCATTAATCAGATTCAGAGAGACTACAAGGATATCAAAGACTCCAATAAGAGTTGGCAGAACCACTTGAAGGAAACTAAGGATAGACTTTCGTATCTAGAAGAATGGCAGCCTGGGAGAGAGAAAGGAGAGACTTTCTCAAGATAATTAGAAATCTGAAAGTGGCAGTGCAACAGCTGCCAGACAACCCAAGGAAACATAACTTATGAATAAAAGGTGTGAGTGAAAAAGCAGGGGTCAATACAAATCAAATTAAAAGACTATTTACAGAAATAATTTCAGAAAACTTCCCAAGCATGGGAACAGGAAGAGACTTTCAGATAACTGAAGCATATAGAACTCCAGCTAAATGACCAAAACAGGCCTACACCCAGACATATAATAATCAAGATTCCAGAAATGCAACACAAAAACATAATATTAAAAGCTATTAGAGAAAAGAGACAGATTACCTGCAAAGGAAGGCCTATCAGAATCACGACAGACTTCTCAACACAAATCATCAGGTCAAGAAGAGCTTGGAGTGAAATATTTCAAGCCCTGAAGGAAAATAACTTCCAACTCAGATTAATGTACCCTGCAAAACCACCTTTTAAAATCAACGGAGAAACAAGATACTTCCACGACAAAGAACAACTAAAGGAATTTATGACAACCGAGCCAACCCTACAGAGAATACTGAAGGACATTCTAGAGAGAGATAAAGAAGTCCACTGCTCCAGAAAAAGCGATAGAGTGATACCACCGAGCAGGGCAGACAAATGAATAATCCATTAATGGGATTTACGTCCAGTAGTGTTTTCAATGAACTGTTTAGTTTAACCCTATTCTACCTCGACCGGCCTATCTTCATCATAAATGATGACAAAGACAGCTATCGTAAAGATAACAAAATTTATAAGGGTAGCCTTCAGTGATGTATGATCACCCTGCTTCAAAACCAGGTATTACTTTCGCTGCTCTGTTCTGAGGGATTTTAACCTATTTTAGTATGATTGTGTTACAACAGATGATATGAGCAACTGCCTTGAAGCTAACATGAGGCATTATAGAAATCAACATTGCATTACTATGTATTGCCTCCATTATCTTATTTGTTATTGGTTTTACTCAGTACTATTTCGTTCAACTATATTTGGCCATTTGGTAAGGGCATTTAGTTGGAAGACAATAAGAGGTATTACAAGGGAAACCGAGGAAGGAAGGTATAGAAAAAAGACATAGTTTTATATAAGGGTATTCATAAGATAGTTTAAAAGTCTATGCTACTAAGTGCATTAACTGGTGAGAGAGAACAGTTGATATTCATAAGACCAGATCAATTCTACATGTCTTTACCTGTCAATCTGAATAGCCCCCTTAATGGTAATAATATACAGTGTTGCAACCACTGTAAAATTCCAACCATCTAAATTACTAAACCTATAATTTTACAGTATTGGATATGTTGTTGTTGTTTGCTGATCTCTTTAGATTTTTGTTTCTCTTACGTATGACCATTCTTTTATGCTTTATTGGTTTCACTCTGAACTATTTCGCTTGGTTGTATTAGACCTGATGTTATAGGTAGTTATTTCAATAATAACAAGAGGTATTCTAAGGGGAAAGGAAGGAAGAAAGAGAAAAGGAAAAAGACACAAATTTATAAATATGCATAAATAAGACAGTTTAAAAAACTGTATTGCTAAATACAATAGCTATTGAAAAAGAAAAGTTAATATACCTGAATTGATAAATCTTACATGTCTATATCTGTCAATATGATCAACCCCTATGAAGGTAACGATATGCAATATTGTAACTACTCTCAAACTTCAACCACCTCAGTGTGTAAACCTATAATATTATCGTATCAGATCTGTTGTTGTTTGTCTTTTTTGATTTTTGTTTCTATCTTCTGTATCTATTTTCTCTTAAATAAAAAAAACTATGAATGTTCTATGTGTGGGAATAAAAAATATTATCAGTCTCTGGGTAACATTCTATATGTAGCATGAGTAATGATATAGCTAGTCAGTGATGATTATTGAATTCAGATGAACAGATGCAAAATTAAAATTAATTGATATTTCCTTAGAAAATATTGACTAATTTTATGAGTCAGGAAACTATATAACTGTATGTATAGAGAAGAAAATTTACCATTGCAGTATAGACAAAACAATCCTCTGATCTGAGTAGGACAGTTAGAGCTGGAAGTTTTTTCTGAAGCTACAAAAATACCTTACTAATAGTCCCAATTTGCTTCCTCCCACAACCTGCCTAGGATGTCACATGCTCATTGATTCCGCATCTGTGAGTACAGAGGCACTTACCAGATGGACATAATGAGGAAGGACTCCATATGCCTGAGAAGAACCTGCACATGTTTAAGGAAAAGATTCTTAAATCCTCTCTGCAGGTCATTAGAATTAGTGTATGTAGAAAGATGACAAGATCCTTCTGGGAGAGCAGAAATGTGAAGTCCCAGTGGAGTAATTTCTGTGTCTGAATCCTACTTTACTCTCTGTGGGATAATGGTAATCTAGGAAAAGCTGTACTCAAAACTTTTAAGTTTCCTTGACACATCTGCATGGTGGAATCCCAAGTGTTCCAACATGTAGACAATCCCAAGTGATCACATTTTGATCTTAAGTTCAAACTAGCCCAAAATAATTTCATACTATGTAATGACTCTTCTCTGGGCCAAGACAGCCTTAGCACTTTCTGTTATTTCCCAGTGGCTATGATGGGCTCTCTCTTCCCTAGGTCTGTTATTACGTGGTTTCTGGGTAGAACTGGCTTCATATGCCATAATTCCAAACTCACAGTTCTAAGATGCAAACTGTGAGTGAAGTTTGAAAGTGAATTTTTACATAAAATGAAAAAGTACAGGCAGAGCGGGATGTGGGGTTGAAGGAATCAAAGACAGATTGAATTAACTGAGACTGAGGCAGATCCTGACCTGGATGCCACTCTATGAAGAAAATGAGTGATCAGCCTTCATTCTCTAGAGTGAAGACCAGTAATGATGTGCATTTTCTCTGAAAGAAAGTATACAAAATTATGCTTCAGTCTCCTCTGTAGTTTATATAATATTAATAGTATATGCAAACTATTGTGACAAAGTAGAAACTTATGAACTGTAGTCAAAGTTTTAGACAAACTTAGTGATGTTCCAAGTATTGGAATTAGAAAACAATACTTTAAAAAAACTATTATAGTGTACTAAAAGTTAATTCATATATTATAGATGGAAAGATCAGTTGTTTGCAGAAAGTATTGGAATCATAAAAGGAAGTAAATGGAAATATGAGTATTAAAACCTATAACATCTACAATCCAATATTTCACATGTATGGGACTGAGAAAATTGATATGTGCAAAGGAAAGTAATGCTACTATTGAAAACTGGCTATTCAATGTTCACATTCATAAAGAGAAAAAAGAAGAAATTGTTTAAAGTGCCAAGAGTATAAGTGGTTGGCCAGGCACTCTGATATATATGTAATTAGGCAGGGTTTATTTGGGAAGGAGGATGCCCACTGACTGTTGTGATGAGGGCAATGTCCATCCTTATGTCCAGCTCTCCCAGCTCCAGTCACACCTCTGCCCTTTAGCAGGCTGGGCTTCTGGCCTACTCTCTGACATAACTCTTTTTCACCCAAGTGCCCCCTGGCCCCAGAATCTCATGAACACATATTCCCTGGGTGGGACGACTCCTGGAAATGGCTGTGACAGAGGGACTGCTTTATGTAGGTTTCTTTTTATTCTGATTCACAAAACAGCTCTCTGAAGAAGGTGGAGAGCCATAATTACACACCCCACTTCCACTGTGGCTTTCCTGTGTGACATCAGGCAACTGACTCCAGAATATAAACAGAGAAATGTATTCATTCCTGCCAATTCCTAGGTTTAAATGAGATAATACCAGCACAATGACACCTGGGTACTACTTCTAACCAATATGAATCTCTGGGGAGTGGGTCTGAGTCATTAGATTTCCTAAAAGCTTTCAGGGACATTTTAAGATGTATCTACAATACGCAATACTTGTTTGAAGCCAGTACCTCTGGAGTAGAACAGCATGGGTTTGAATTTTGATTCTGTTCTATATTTCTGGAGCCTCCAGAAGATTTTACCCTCTTAGAAATGCCATTTACTTGTCTGTATGGCAAGAATGATAGTAGTAACTTCCTCGGAATGAGAATTACATAAAGGAGTACCGAAGTAAGTACTTTGTGCACAATCAGAGCTCCCTAAGTGAGCTAGGGTAGGGCAGGGTGGGTCTTTTGTGTTCACTTCCCCAAAGCATGTAGATCCACATGGCCTCAGGCAGTGTGTGTGTCCCATAGTTGGCACCTCAAACTAATTGTATCAATAATTGTCGCTGTTACTATTGCAGACCAAGCTGTAAGGAAGAAATATCTGTGAGAATAATGTTTCTCTGTCTTTTGACTGACTTGAGAGACTATATCCAAAAACAGTTTGAAGATACTGGTGACTATCATTATGTTCTGGCCACTGAGATGCAGATGTGTTCTGTTTGTTTTTGTTTTTGTTTTTGTTTTTGTTTTGTTTTGTTTTGTTTCATGCCCTGGCACTGGTTTTGAGATGAATGGGAGAGTGGAAAACAGGCCCTGTCCTGGGGCATGATCACATGCCAAGCCAACATCTGAGCTTTTTTATCCAGGTGAAAGGAAAAATGTTCAATGTTTAGGGTTACTGCATTTCACTAGAAGGAAAATAGGTACACTGCATTTCCTCACTGTCTGACTTTGTATTCTCAGTAAGAGAAATGCATGTTCAACAACTCCTATTTATTTTCTACCCTAACTAATTGTAGGTAAAAATCAGGTAATTGACTCTCCACAAAATTAGATAATCAACTCAGGTTTCTCAGCAAAATTTCTTTTGTTTAAAGTGTGTGAGATTGTATGCTGCTCTCCATCATGTCATTAAATGGAATTTCATCTAAAATGAAAATGGTAGCTATAACCTGGTCTTTCGGCAAGGCATGAATGAAAATAGCAGTGTTTATGGATAAATTTTCTCTTTTTTTATTTAAGAGGAAAAAAAAGACACATATAAGAAAGACAAAAGGCAAAAGAGACCAACAAACGATTAGAGTAAATGTACAACAGTAACATTATAGGTTTACAAAACAGGATGATAGAAACTTGACAATGGCTGCAATATTGCCTATCGTTATCTTCAAAATGGTTGTTTACATTAACAGATATAGACATGTAAAATTGATCTAATCATGTGAGTATTAACTGTTCTTTCTCAATAGCAAATACATCAGCAGTATGTTCATTTTAGTTATCTTACATATACATATATACAGATTTATATATTTTTCCTTTTCCCTTCCCTCTTTCCCCCTATTCCCTTCCCAATTACTTTTGCTCTTTGAGCTGTTTTTTATGCTTACATAGTATTTATTATAGATTTTGGATCATATATACTTTCTCAGTTTCTTACACTAGGGAGAAAATACGGTATTGCACATGTGGGTTTGATTTATCTCACTTATGTGTATGGTCTCAAGTTGTGTCCATTTACTTATAAAAGTCTCAATGCAATCTTTCTTGATAGCTGAGTAGTGCCCCATTGTATAAAAATACCACATCTATTTTATCCATTCTTTGATGGATGGGAACTTGGGTTGTTTCCAAGATCTGGCTATTACAAATTGGGTTGCTATAAACATGGGTGCACAAATATCACTGCAGTATGATGTTTTCAATTCTTCTGGGAAAATGCCCAGAAGCGGGATAGTTGGGTTGAATGGGATCTCTAATCCTAGCTTCTTGAGGAATCTTCCACACTGGCTTCCACAGTGGTTGCACCAGTCTACACTCCCACCAATAGTGGAAAAGAGTTCCTTTTCCCCCATAGCCACTCTAGCATTTGTTGTTGCTTGATTTTTTAATCTTGGCCATTCTTTCTGGAGTGAGATGGAATCTCAGTGTTGTTTTAATTTGCATTTCCTGAATGACCATTGATGTTGAACATTTTTTCATATATTTATTTGCCATTTGTATTTCTTTCTCTAAGAAGTGTGTATTCATCTCAGATGCCCATTTTTGGATTGGGTCCTTGAATTTTAGGAGCCTGGTTTCTTTTAATTCCTTATATGTTTTAGATGGAAGTTCTTTGTCTGATAGACAATTGGCTAAGATATTTTCCCAGTTGGTGGGTTTTCTTTTCACTCTGTTGGAGATTTCATTTGCCATGCAAAAACTTTTTAGTAGCCGGGCGTGGTGGCTCATGCCTTTAATCCCAGCACTCGGGAGGCTGAGGTAGGCGGAGCGTTGTGAATTCGAGGCCGGCTTGGGCTACAACGCGAGTGCAAGGCCGGCCTGAGCTATATAGTGCGACCCTGCCTCAAAAAACCAGGGCCGGGAGTTTGGCTCAGTGCCTTAAGTGCCTGCCCTGGCAGGTGCGAGGTTGTGAGTTCAATCCCCAGTGCGAACTTTTTAGTAAGATGAGATCCCAGTTGTTGATTCTGGGAAGTGTTTCATGCAATTTGACTTTGTTCATGAACTCTCTGCCTACTCCTATGTCATCAAGATTTTTACCTACTCTGTCTTCTAGTAAGTTTAGTGTCTCTGCTTTAATATTCAGATCTTTGATCCATTTTGACTGTATTTTAGAGCATGGTGATAGACATGGATCTAGTTTTAGTTTACAGCATATAAAGAGCCAGTTTTTCCAGCACCATTTGTTAAAGAGGCTATCTTTCTTCCAATGTACATGTTTGGCCCCTTTGTCAAAGATGAGGTGGCTGTAGTTGTGTTTGTAGTTGTGGCTGCATCTTCTAATCTATTCCATTGATCCTCAGGTCTGTCTTCTTGCCAGTATCATGCTGATTTTATCACAGTAGCTTTGTATCATAGTTTCAAGTCGGGGATTGTGATGCGTCCTGCCTTCCCTTTGTGGCCCAGAATTGCCCTTGCTATTCTAGGTCTTTTCTGGTTCCAGATGAATTTCAGGAATGCTTTCTCTAGCTCTGTGAGGTAGGCAAGTGGTATTCCGATTGGGATTGCATTAAATCTGTATAATAATTTAGGGAGAATGTCCATTTTCATGTTTGTTCTTCCTATCCATGAACAGGGAATATCTTTCCATTTTCTGAAATCTTCTTCGATTTCCTTATTTAGAATAATGTAATTTTCACTGTATAGGTCTTTTACTTCCTTTGTTAGATTGATTCCTAAGTATTTCATTTTTTTTGGATGTTATAGTGAAGGGTGTGGTTTCCCTTGTTTCTCTCTCAGTGACTTTATTGTTTGTGTACAGGAATGCTATTGATTTTTGAGTGTTGACCTTGTATCCAGCAACCTTACTGAATTTATTACTTCTAGAAGTCTTCTAATGGATTTTTGGGGGTCTTCTATGTAGAGTATCATATTGTCTGCAAATAATGATAATTTCACTTCTTCCTTTCCTATCCTTATTCCCTTTATTTATTTCTCTTGTCTAACTGCTCTGGCTAATATTTCCAGAACTATATTGAATAGGAGTAGTGATAATGGACATCCTTGTCTTGTTCCTGATTTTAGGTTGAAAGTTTTCAGTTTTTCTCCATTTAGTAAGATGTAGGCTGTTGGTTTATGATATATGGCTTTTATCAGGTTGAGGTAGAGACCATCTTTTCTGCTTTTCTATACGGTTTTTATCATGAATGGGTGTTGGATTTTGTCAAAAGGTTTTTCTGCATCTTTTGAGATGATCATGTGGTTCTTGTCCTTGGCCCTGTTGATATGGTGTTTTACATTTATTGATTTGCATATGTTGAACCATTCCTGCATTCCTGGGATGAATCCCACTTGAACATGGTGTATAATCTTTCTGATAACTTGCTGTATTCTATTTGCCAGTATTTTACTGAGGATTTTTGCTTCTATGTTCATTAGGGAGATTGGCCTATAATTTTCTTTTTTGGTTGGGTCTTTCTCTGGTTTTGGTATTAGGGTAATACTTGTTTCCAAGAATGAGTTAGGGAGACTTACTTGCCTTTCATTTCATTGAAGAGTTTGAGGAGTGTTGGCATTAAGTCTTCCCTAAATTTATTGTAGAATTCAGCAGTGAATCCATCCGGACCTGGGCTTTTCTTTCTTCGTAAGGTTCTAATTACATTTTCAATTTCATTAGCTGAAATTGGGTTATTCAGCAGCACTACATCTTCTTGATTCAGCTTTGGAAAGTCATAGGTTTCTAGGAATCTGTCCATTTTTTCTGTGTTTTCAAATCTATGCGAGTAAAGGTTTTTGAAGTAGATGTTGATGATCTTCTGTATTTCCACAGGGTCTGTAGAGATTTCACCCTTTTCATTTCTTATTGCTTGAATCTGAGTTTTTTCTTTCCTCTTTTTGATAAGGTTGGCTAGGAGCTTATCAATTTTATTTACTCTTTCAAAGAACCAACTCTTCGATTCATTAATTCTTTGTATTGTTTTCTTGGTTTCAATTGCATTAATTTCTGTTCTGATCTTGATAATTTCCTCCTTTCTTTGGGCTTTGGACTTGACTTGCTCTTCTTTCTCTAGAAGTTTGAGGTGCAGGATTAGGTTGTTTATGTGTGTTCTTTCCATTTTTCTGATATGGGAGTTTAGTGCTATAAATTTCTCTCTGAGGACTGCTTTCATTGTGTTCCACAGGTTCCGGTAATTTGTATTTGCATTTTCATTCAATTGTAGATATTGTTTAATTTCTTCTTTAACTTCTTCTGTGACCCATTGGTTATTTAGGAGGGTATTATTTAATTTCCATGTGTTTATGCAGCTATTGTAGGTTTTTTTGTCATTCATTTTGAATTTTACTGCACTATGGTCAGATAATATGCATGGAATTAATTCAGTTCCTTTGCATTTACTTAAGCATGTTTTCTCAACCAGTATATGATCTATTTTAGAGAATGACCCATGTTCAGTTGAGAAGAATGTGTATTCTGATGTTGATGGGTGGAATACTCGGTATACATCTACTAGGTCCATTTGTTCACAAGTTTGATTCAGTTCTGTTATTTCTTTGCTGATTTTTTGTTTGGTTGATCTGTCTCTCTGTGACAGTGGGGTGTTACGGTCCCCTGTTATAATTGTATTATTATTTGGTTTTTCATGTCTATTAAGAAGTGTCTTAGATAGTTGGGTACTCCCATATTCAGTGCATATATATTTATGATTGTCATCTCTTTCTCTTGAAGTTTTCCCCTAACAAGTATGTAGTGACCTTCTTTATCTCTTTTGATCATTCTTGGTTTGAAGTTCATATTGTCTACAAACATAATAGCTACCCCTGCTTTTTGCTGGGTGCCTGTTGCATGGAGTATTGTTTTGCAGGCTTTGATTTTTAGTCTGTGAATTTCCTTTTGAGTGAAATGTGTTTCTTGTACACCTCATATTGTTGGGTTTTGTTTCTTAACCCACTCTGCTAGTCTGTTTCTTTTATTGGTGAGTTGAGACCATTTACATTGATTGATAAAACTGATATGTACTGTCTCATCCCTGTCATGATATCTTTCTGTTGTTGGTTTTCTACATTTTGTGTTTAATTATTTGCCCTGCTTAGTGGTTTCCTTTTTTTGTTGCTCTTAAGATTGTGGCTATCTTTGTCTCTTTCTAGAGTGTCTTTCAGTACGCTTTGTAGTGTTGTTCTGGTGGCCATAAATTTCTTCAGTTGTTCTTTGTCATGAAAGTATCTTATTTCTCCATCAATTTTTAAGGATAGTTTTGCAGGGTACATCAATCTGGGTTGAAAGTTGTTTTCTTTCTGGGTTTGAAATACTTCACTCCAAGCTCTTCTTAACTTAAAAGTTTGTGTTGAGAAGTCTGCTGTGATTCTGATAGGCTTTCCTTCATAGGTGATCCGTTTCTTTTCTCTGACAGCTTTTAGTATTTTGTTCTTGTGCTGTATTTCTGATACCCTTATTATTATATGTCTGGGTGAAGATTTATTTTGGTTATGGTTAGTTGCAGTTCTGTATGCCTCAGTTACCTGTATTTCAGATTCTGTTCCCATGTTTGGAAAGTTTTCTGCTATTATTACTGTGAATAGTCTTCTCAGGTCATTAGTATTGACCCCTGCTTTTTGATTTATGCCTATTTACCTTATGTTATTTCTCTTGGCATCATCTTGCAGCTGTTGAATCATTGTTTTTTGGTTCCCTACTATTTTTAAGAGATCTTTTCTTTCGTGGCCATTATCTCCCATGCTGTCTTCAAGATCTGAGATTCTATCTTCAGTCAAGCAGTTTTTCAAACTTTCCATGGAATTTTTCATTTCCTGCATTTTCCTTTGGATCTGTTTCATGCATTCTGTTTGTGTCTTATATTGTTCATTCAAATTTTTCATCACTTTCTTATGTTCTTCTATTTTTTTATCTTGCACTTCTTTTGATACATACAACATTTCTTTCATAATGATTGTGATTTCATTTTTTAGCTGAGAGATTATTTCTGATTTGAGTTTCTCTATAGCTTCATGGAGCTGTTTCTTTATTCCATTTTCTATCATTTCAGAAAGTTCAGTTGTGTGACTCCCAGTGTCTTCCATTTCAGGGTCTCTTGGGTTTGTTCTCAGTGGGCTGGGGGATTGAGACTGCCTCTTGGTGTTACATTTTGTCATTTTCTTCTGGGACCTGTGTGGCTCTGTGTCCTGCGAGGCTGACCGGGTGTTCCCATTGTGGGTTGCACTGAGTCATGGGAATGGGTAGAGCTGGATCCTGTGCACAGCTAGTGAGGGCACACTCCCAGAGTGTGCTGGTGGAGCCTCTGCCTTACTGGTTGGGGGCCAAGATCTCCCAGGACCCAGGCAGCTAGGTGGAGCTTAGCCCAGAGTGTGGTGCCACCTGGACCCTGAGTCTGGCTGCAAGGAGTTCAGGGCCTCTGGAGTGCCTATGGGTAAATTTTCTACAAAGACATTCTGTTAGCATGAGGAAAATTTGAAATGATTGAAATCATGTTTGTTTTACCACACCTTTTAAAATTTACATTTATGGGAATGTAATGTCATGTCCTCAATAAATTAGTTTTACATCTCAATCCTCCTGATCGTCCATCCAAAATGAAATCACTATTGTATCATTGGCATGTATCCAAAGAAACTGAAATCCATATATTAAAGATCCATCTCCACAGCCATATTTTTTGTAGCACTATCATAACCAGTAAGAAATGGAAAGAACACAACTGACTATGAACTGATGTGTGGATAAAGAAACTGTGATACACATGTACAGTGGAACAACACTGAGCCTTAAAAAGAAGAAAATTTTGTCATTTCCAACAACATGGGTGGAACTAGAAATCATTAGGTTAAATAAAATAAGCCAGGCACAGCAAGACAGGTGATCTGACTCATATGGAACCTAAAATAAGGGTTGTGTGGGGATAGGGAAAGGTTTATCTTTGGATTCTTAGTTATAATTACAAGCAAGATGCTCTGGATTACTATGGCACAGCATGGTGACCATAGATGACAGTAATGTGCTGTACATTTTAAATAACTTTTGAATGTTTTCACCATAAAAATGATAAGTGCTTGAAGATATGAATACGTTTAACCTGACTTAAACTTTACACATACATTGTACATTGCATATTATTCCATTAATGTGTACAAAGTATATGTTCTGCATTTCAGTTAAATATTACAAAAGAAAAAAATTGAAAGACAAAGTAACAAAAACCAAACAGGAAATGTCATTCACAAAAAAAGACAAATTCCTCTTAAAACATGAACAAAATTGAGTATACTGTTATGTAAATGAAAATGAAAATATTACTGAGATAATATTTCTCATACTGCAAAATGTTTAGATTAAATACACAACACTGGATACACTTCCATTGCTGGTGGAAATATAAATTGGCATCATCCTTCTGGAAAGAAATTCAATAATATCTGACAAAATTACACAGGATTTACCTATCAGCAGAGAAGTCTCACTTCTAAGAGTCTAATCTGAAGATATACCTCCAAAAGTTCAAAAAACACATATCAATAAAAATAATCACTGCAGTATTTTTTGCTTGTTTGTTTTTTGGTACCAGTAATCGAACTCACAAACTTGCACTTGTAAGGCCGGAGCTTGTACCTCTGAGTTAAATCCCCCAGCCTCCTGTTTTTTTTTTTTTTTTTTACCGAGAGTCAAACTCAGAGCCTCGAGCTTGCCAGGCAGGCACTGTACCATTGAGTTACATCCTGACCAAACGTGTTCACTGGAAGAAAGATAGCCTCTTTAACAAGTTGTGCTGGAAAAACTGGATTTCCATATGCTGAAAACTAAAACTAGACCCATGCCTATTACCATGCACTAAACTAAAGTCAAAATGGATCAAAGATCTAAATATTAAAATGGAAACACTAAATCTGCTGGAAGACAAAGTAGATAGAAATCATGAAGACATAGGGGTAGGCAGAGAATTCATGAGCAAAAATCAAACTGCACAGGAAATACTTCCCAGAATCAATAACTGAGATCTCATCTTATTAAGAAGTTTTTGTATGTCAAAAGAAATCTCCAACAGAGTGACAAGAAAACCCATGAATTGGGAAAATATCTTACCCAACTGTCCCTCGAAGGTTTTCTATCTAGAACATATAAAGAATTTTTTAAAAATCAGGCCCCCAAAATTCAAAGACCCGATCCAATAATGGGCGTCTGAGATGAATACACGCTTCTTAGCTGAAGAAATACAACTGGCAAATAAACACATGAAAAAATGGTTGCTTAGTTTACTATTGTCACTCCCAAATATTCCACCTGAGTAACAGTCATTTATTTTTCCCTTGTATTTCTTTGTGGAAAGGAAACACATCTGGCACCTCTAAGCAACCTCCTCACTTGAAGTTTCTTGTGTATGTTCTGTAGAGGTCTATTCAGTTTCTTTGAACTCAATTAAAATATCGTGTTATTCTTTTAACTGTTAAACACCAACAGGTATTTATATATATACTAAATATGAGGCTTTTAAAAAATATATGCTATGAAAATATTTCAGCTATATCTTTTGCTCTTTCTTTCTTTGAGATGGTTCTTTGAAACATAAAAATTTTATTGATGAAATCCACTTATGTATTTGTTGTCACTTAAATATTAGATATCATATCTAAGAATATTTTCCTAATTGACTTTTCAAACTTGCCCAATCTTGTATACCTAGAATAAATTTCATTTGGTGTCAGTTATCTATGACATTTTAATCCATTACTTGATTCAATTTACAATATTTTGTTGAGGAGTTATTGCTTTTATTCAGTAGAACCACTGTTCTATAATTTTCCTTTCTTATAATTTTTAAAAATCTTATTTTATAATAGAATAATTCTGCTTCTAGAATTCTGCCTATAAAATTAATTATAAAGCACCTTTCTGCCAGGTGTGGTGGCACATACATGGAATTCCAGCACTCAGGAGGCTGAGGCAGGCAGATTCTTGCAAGTTTAAGAGCAGCCTGGGCTACAAAGTGAGCTCAAGGCCAGCCTGAACTGCATAGTGAGACCCTGTTTCAAAAAGACAAAAAATAAAAATTAAAAACTAAAAAAAAAAGTACTTTTCCTTTTTTGTGGGGGAGATTGTAAACAGTTGATGCCTTTTTTACACAAATGTTTAATATATTCCACCAGTAAGACCTTCTAGACCTGACCATTTACTTTTATTATGTGTCATTTTCATTGACCTTTTTCCTTTAGTGGAAGTAGGATTACTCAGACTATCAATTGCTCCGTGTTTGAGTTTTGGTACTTTGTGTTTCTCAAGATTTAATCTATTTCATCTTATTTATGAGATTTATAATCTTAGAGATATTCACTGTGTTTCTTTTTCATTCTTTTAATAATCATAGTGAAAAAAGTGATGACCCACATGGTCGTGGTTTATAATCTTTTTGATGATTTGTTGCATTCTGTTTGCTGGTATTTTACTTAGGATTTTTGCATCTATGTTCATTAAGGAGAATGATCTGTATTTCTCTTTTTTGGTTAGGTCTTTCTCTGGTTTTAATATAAGGCTAATACTTGAATCCAGAAATGAATTAGGGAAAATTGCTTCCCTTTACATTTCATTAAAGAATTTGAGGAGTGTTGGCATTAAGTCTTCTCTAAATTTCTTATAAAATTCAACTGTGAATCCATCAGGACTTTAGCTTTTCTTTGTTGATAAGTTTCTAATTACATTTTCAATTTCTTTAAATGATCAAATGGGATTTATCCGAGGAATGCAGGGATGGTTTTACATACACAAATCAATAAACTGAATATACCATATCAACAAAACCAAAGACAAGAATCACATGAACATTTCAATACATGCAGAAAAAGCTTTTGATAAGTTCCAATCCTCATTCATGATAAAAACCCTACAGAAAACCAGAATAGATGGTCTTTACCTCACTTTGATAAAAGCCATCTATGACTAAACAACAGTCAACGTCTTACTAAATAAACAAAAACTGAAAGCTTTCAACCTAAAATCAGGAACAAGACAAACATGTCTGTTATCACCACTCCTAGTCAGTAGAGTACTGGAAACATTAGCCAGAGCAACTAGGCAGGAGAGAGAGAAAAAGAATAAGGATAGGAAAGGAAGAAATTAAATTATCATTATTTGCAGATGAAATGATACTCTACATAGAAAACCCCAAAAACTCCACCAAAAGACTTCCAGATCTAATAACAAAATTCAATAACATAGCTGGATACAAAGTCAGCACTCAAAAATCAATAGTATTCCTGTTCACAAACAACAAACTCCCTGAGAGAGAAATTACGGAAACCACACCCTTCATAATAGCACCCAAAAAAATGAAATACTTAGGAATTAATCTAACAAAGGAAGTAAAAGATCTATACATTGAAAATTACAGTACTCTGAGAAAAGAAATTGAAGAGGATTTTAGAAAATGGAAAAACATTGCTTGTTCATGGATAGTGTATGGGATATGCTATGTACCCCCAACTCCTCATGTACTTTTGATGGGGCTGAGTCTGATGCTTGTGATCAGTTTGTTGTCTAGTGCCAGGATTAATGACATGACTGCTACACCTGCCCAGGGGTGGAGCTGAGATACAGTGTAAGGGAAGGCGGGTCTTCCTGTTGCACTTCCGTGCTTCCGCTTCCGTGTCTCTCTCTCTCTCTCTCGCCAGCGCAGCTTGCGGCTTGCAGCTTGCAGCCACCATGAACAGCAGGCCCACCATGCCACGCTATCTTGGAGCCAACTTAAGTATGGACTGAAACTCCCAAGAAACTGTAAGAATAAACCTTTCCTTCCCTAACTTTGGGTGTCAGGTATTTTGTCATGGCAACGAGCGAAAAGTAACTAAGACAGATAGGAAGAACAAACATTGTAAAAATGGTCATACTCCTAAAATTGTTACATAAATTTAATGCAATCCCAATCAAAATACCCTTAGCATACTTCACAGATCTAGAGAAATCGTTCCTAAAATTCATCTGGAACCAGAAGAGACCTAGAATGGTAAAGGCAATCCTGGGGAACAAAGGCAAGGCACGAGGCATTACAATTCCAGACTTGAAGTTATACTACAAAAATACTGTGATAAAATCAGCAACAGTGATAAATTGGCAAAAAACAAACAAACAAACAAACAAACACCAGACCTGAAGATCACAGGACTAGATCAGAAGATGCAGACACAACTACAAACACACTCAGCCACTTTATCTTTGATAAAGAAGCCAAACATGTTCACAGGAAGAAAGATAGTCTCTTTAATAAATGGTGCTGGAAAACTGACTTTTCACATGCCTAAGACTAAAAGGAGACCCATGCCTGTCACTATGCACTAAACTAAAGTCAAAATGGATCAAAGATCTAAATATTAAAATGGAAACACTAAATCAACTGAAAAACAAGGTAGGTAGAAATTTTGAAGACATAGAGGTAGGCAGAGTGTTCATGAACAAAAATCAAACTGCACAGGAAATACTTCCCAGAATCAACAACTGAGATCTCATTTTATTAAAAAGTTTTTGTATGTCAAAATAAATCTCCAACAGAGTGAAAAGAAAACCCACACAGTGTGAAAAATTCTTAGCCAACTGTCCCTCAGACAAAGGACTTCTATCTAAAACACAAGGAATTGAAAAAACTCAGATCCCCTAAATTCAAAGACCCAATCCAAAATTAAGCATTGGAGATGAGTGCACGCTTCTCAGATGAAATACAAATGGCAAATAAATATATGAAAAATGTTCAATATCAGTGGTCATTAGAGAGTTGCAAATTAAAACAACACTGAGATTCCATCTTACTTCAGAAAGCATGCTTATCATCAAGAAATCAACCAATAACAAATGCTGGAGAAGCTGTGGGGAATAAAGAACACTTCTCCACCGATGGTGAGAGTGTAGACTGGTGCAACCACTGTGGAAATCAGTATGGAGATTCCTTAAAAAACTAGGATTAGAGGGCTGGGGTTTTAGCTCAGCGGCAGAAACATCTGCCTGGCAAGCATGAGGTCATGAGTTCGATCCCCAGTACCGAAAAACAAACAAACAAACAAGCAAAAACAGACTAGAATTAGAAGTCCCATTCGACCAAGCTGTTCTTCTTCTGGATATCTTCCCAGAAGAACATATAACATCATGGCACAGCAATATATGTGCATCCATCTTTATAGCAGCACTATTTATACTAGCTAAATCTTGAAAACAACCCAAATGGCCATCAACCATGGAATGCAAAAAATATATATATTTTAATATATTGGAGTACTACTTAGCCATAAAAAGGATAAACTTAGGACTTTTGTAGGTAATTGGATGCAACTTGAGACCATAATCATAAGTGAAATAATCATAAGTGAAATAAATCAGACTCACACGTGTAGACACCATATTGTCTCACTAGTGTGAAAAATTGAACAAGTAAATAAGATCCAAAATGTACAATAGATATGGTGAATTGGGAAGAAACATTCAAAAGAGAAGAGACACTAATGGGGGAAAGGAAGGAAAGGAAAATATATATATATTATATTTTCTTATATATATATATTATATAACTTATATATATATTTATATATATATAAAGCATATATATGACATATATATACATATATATTTATATATATATTTATATATACTTATATATATTTATATATACTTATATATATATTTATATATATATAAAGCATATATATGACATATACATGCAATACAGTTAAGATAGTAATATAGGTAGTGTCTCTTCATTGAAAAGAAAGATTGGTGTAAATATTGTTTGGAAAATATTTCATGTCTATGTCTTGGACACTGTGTAACTATGATGCAGATAAAGGTATGCAATGTATTAATTATTGTTATTCTCCAGTTAACGTGGAGTGAAACTGTTTTATTTTATTTCTATTTTTCTTCTTTAAAATAAAGAAAAATTTAAAAATTCACCCATAAATGACTCCATTTTCATTTTGGATGTAATTCAATTTAATGATGCCTCCTAAGATGGGATTTAAAAGTATGCAACCTTACACACTTTAAATAAAAGAAATTTTGTTGAGATTTCCTAACTTTTACCTACATAGGGTGGAAAATTAATGAGACTTTTTGAAAGTAAATTTTCTGATTGAGAACAGAAAGTCAAACAGTGAGGAAATGCAGTGCACCTGCTTTCCTTCTAGTGGTAAATGGCACCCCAAACATTGAACATTTTTCTTTGCACCTGGAAAAAAAGCCCAGGTGTACACAGTCTGAGGTGCTAAGGCTGCTGAACCATGCTGTCATGCTCTATGCTCATTTCCTGTTTTCCACTCTCCCATCCACCTTAAGACAGCTGCCGGGGAATGAAGAAAATGGAAAAACAAAGAGGTAAAGACCCAGTGGCTCCCATTTACATCTTGCTGGCCAGCACATACTGCGAGCTACCACTGCCTTCTTAAGTCAACCAAAAAACAGAAGGAAGCACTATCTTCAGATATTTCTTCATCAGAGCTTAGTCTGCAGTAATAACAGTGACACTTACTGACAAATGCTGGTTTGAGGTGCCAAGTATTTTCCATGCACAGAGCTATGTGCCACGTGTTCACTGGTGAATACAAAAGCCTTTAGTACTCTGGCTCGCTTAGGGAGCACTCACTGTGCACAAAGTACTTACTTCCTATTCCTTTATTTAATTGTCCTAATACCCCTGGGAGGTCAGTCCTATCTTTCTTATCATACAGACAGGTAAATGATGTTTCTGAAAGCGTAAAAACTAGTCAACGCTCCATATATATAGAACAGAGTCATTCAAACCCATGCTACTCCAGAGGTACTGGCTTCAAAGAAGTATTGTGTATTATGGCTACATTTTAAAACATCCCTTGCATAGCGCCTACCTGGCAAGTACGACATCATGAGTTTGATCCCTGGTACCAATAAATAAATAAATGAAAATAAAAATAAAAATAAAAATAAAAACTTCCCTGAAAGCTTTTCCTAAATTTAAAGACTGACTTCCACTCCCCAAAGAGTCTTATTGACTGGACATGGACCCAAGTGTCATTGTACTGGTATTAACTCATTTAAACTTTGCAATTAGCATAAATGAATACATTTTCCCCTTTATATTCAGAGAAACTAAGACTTGCCTACAGTCACACGGCAGGTGCACAGCTGCAGTGGAGTGTGCATTTATGGTTCTCCACCTTCTCCAGAGAGCTGGTTTGGAGTGAGAATAAAAAGCAGCCTACATAAAGCAGCCCCTCTGCCACAGTCATCACCAGGGGTTGCCCCACCCAGGGAATATATGTAGACTTTCCATATATTCCAGGTAACACCTGAGTGATAATGGGCCATGCCAGAGAGTAGGCCCAAAGCCCATCCTACTGAGAGGCATAGGTGTGACTGGAGCAGGGATATCTGGACATAGGGATGCACTCTTCTCCCAGTACAACAGTTGGTGGGCTTCCTCCCCACCAGAGAAGCCCTGCCTAATGAAATATATATCAGACTGCTTGGCCAACTACTTATGTTCTTATTCTTCTTCTTTCTCTCTATGAATGTGTATATTGATGTGGGGAATGACTGAGCTAGAGATCAACTAAACATTTGGGGCTCGAGCAAGGCCACCCTGAGAACATGGTGTGCCAGAAGCGAGCCATGAAAACAAGTTGTTGGGACTAGAGCAAAGCCAGTCCAGCAGATGTCTGAGCTTGGCATTCCTCCCTGCCAACTACAGCATAAATAGCCCTGAGAACGTTTCATTTTCAGTGTTCTCAGCAAAACACTTAGACCTTTCACTTTTGTCCCTGTTGCACGCTTACCCCCTTTTTACTGTGTATAAATAAAGATGCGCACCATGCTATGCTGTTGCTGCCTCTCCATCAGAGAGATCAAGTCCCACCCAGTGCGAGCTTTCCTTTTAGAACATGTCTAGTTTTTTTCTTAATCTCCAATTGCCTTCTCCCAGGACCCCTGCTGACTGTGTAGGTTGCAGCACATTGAATAACCAGTTTTGAATAGTAGCATCACTTTCCTCTGCATATTTCAATCTTCCTCAGGCCCATACTTGTGAAATGCCAGAAGTAGATGCCAGAAGTTTCAATTCTTGTATTTGTATTCTCTGGAAATAACTGATCTTTCCATTCACTATACTAATTCCCATAAAGTACTATTTTCTAATTTCGATACTTTTAACATCACTAAGTTTGCCTAAAATTTTGACTCTATATCATAAGATTCAACTTTGTCAACAACAGAAAAGACTGAAGTGTAATTTTATATCTTATCTTTCAGGGAAAGTGTAGGCCATTTCTGAGCTTCGCTGTGGAGGATGAAGGCTGATGATTTAGCTTCTTCATAGAGTGAAGTCCAACTCTGGCACTGCCTCAGTTTCAGTTGTATGTAATCTGTCTGTGATTACCTCAACCCCCATTTTCAGTTCTGACTGTACTTTTTTATTTTTAAAAATTCACTTCCAAATTTCATTACAGTTTGCATCCTGAAACTGAGAGTTTGAAATCATGGCATTTGGAACCAATACCCCCCAGTAACCACATGCTCCATATGACAACAGACCTAGGGAAGAGAGAGCCCTTCACAGCCACTGGAGACTAACAGAAGGTGCCAACACCATCTCAGCCCAGAGAAGGGCCATTGCACAATGAGGAATTATTTTAATTGGTTTGATATTATGTTCAAAATTTGGTAACTTGGGATTATCTACATTTGGAACTTGGACTTCTTCCATGAAAATATGTCAAGAAACTTAACAGAAATGTTTTGAGCACAGCATTCTCAGTCTGCTATTGTCCCACAGAGAGTAAAGTATAATTGAGATACAGAAAATATTCCACTGGGGACTTCACGTTTCTGGTCTCCCAGAAAGAGCTTGTCATGTTTATACAGACACTAGAAATACAGGCCTGCAGAGAGGATTTAGATATACTTTCCTTAAAATTGTGCAGGTTCTCCTCAGTCATAGCGAGTCCTCCTACAACATGTCCATCTGGTAAGTGCCTCAGTATCCACAGATGCAGAATCAACTAGCAGATGAGTTTTAGACAGGCTGTGGAAGAAGAAAATTGGGCCTATTGAGAAGGTATTTTGTAGCTTTAGAAGAAACTTCAGCTCTAACAGTCCTATTCAGTCAAGAGAATTATTCTGTCTCCAGTGCAATGGTAAATTTTCTTCTTTATGTATATAGTTGTTTAATTTCCTGAGTCATAAAATGAGTCAATTTTTTGTAAAGAAATATTAATTTATTTTAACTTTGAATTTGTACATCTCAATTCAGTGATGTTCACTGACTAGCTGTATCAGTGTTCAGGTTACGTACAGAATGTTTCCTAGAGATTTTATACACTTCTTATTCCAACCAATAAGAGAAATGATAATTTTGAACTTTATACTCTTATTAAATATACTTATGTTTTTCTGTCACTTTCAAAAAACAGAATTGCTATTGGTGTGAGTTACTTGTATATTTTGCAGAATTCAGAAAGCAGTTACAGATTATTTAGAATGAAATAAAATTCTACTTAGCCTCAGTGAGAGTAATCTCACATTACAACAAAACACCTACTAGCAAATTTTTTCCAGCTTATTTCCTGTTCTTACTTAATTTCACAAATTACAAACTAATTTTTTTACTTTCACCCTGTGTCCTGCCAAGTGAGTCATGTCAGATCAGAAAAGTGAGATGATAAGGTTGCAAATACACTAAAAGTTTTTAAAATCAGAAGATTATGCTTCTTTCCCAATTTCAGGCTCTCACAGAACTAAGAGTACAATTACCAAGATCTGGGAAGAGAGAGTGTTTGTGTTCATTAATATTTTTTCTACATATTACTACTTTAAAAATATACCTTCCCATTTATCTAATAATGGATAGTCTTAGAACTCATTTTGTTTAGAAGTATTTGGGCAGCTGAAATGCATCTTGCCATGGTCTCTGTGTTTAGTATTCAGTCTACTCACAAACTGTATCTTTTGATGCACTTGACACTCAGACTGTATCTTTTAATGCACTTAACATGAAACAGATAAATGCTAACCTGACTACATTTCTTGGTACTAAGATACAAAGAATGTGGTGAGGAAAAAAAATCAAGGTACTTGTCAGGAATTGTAAGTCTTGACTTTTATTTCATTGATGGGTTGATCAGAATATCAGACTTTCCTGCAGGTCCGTTTAGGGTTCCCAGTAGTGACAACTTAGTATCTAAGCAGAAGCACCTCTGGGGCTTTCTGTTTCTTTAAAAGATCACTATGTTTTCCTGATTATTTATTTTGAATATTGGTAATGTAAATATTTTAGCTGCAGGTGTGAAAGATGAGCTGAACTTACAATTCTTTCAATTTACAAAAAAGAAAAAAGAAAATATTTTACCCTGCTTCTCAGATATATAGCTGCAGTTAACTTGCCCAAATACTCTCCAGGTTTTTCTTGTTCATAGTCCTGGAGAGAGTACATTTTGGAGCAATTGTGCAAAGAGCTCCCAACATCAGTATAGTGCTATTTTTAACTTCATTCACAAGCTGGCCACTTCTCCCTAGTGCTTAACAGTTTTCCATCCAAAATTGTGCCACAGGATACAGTGTACTTCACATTTACCCATTAGTCTCAAACCCACTTGCAGGATGCACAATAAGTCTCATCCCCCAGATTGTCCAGTATTTTATATCAAAGCTTGGAAATAAATCATGTTATTTTTTACATCAGTTCAATGCTAAGTGATAGAAAGTTACCCTGTGGATCACAAGACAAAACAAATTAAACCTTTTTTCCTTCACCCTGAAATCAGTCCACCCACCGGCCACAAGCACCCTACAAAAGTGGAATCTGCCTAGGCATTTTCTCCTTCCTCTCCACTCTCCACATCCATACAGACCACAAGATCATGAGCACTGGCTTGAACATTAGTCCCTAGTTAGGAGCCAATTTGATAATATTCTGTATCACAGGATTGTGCCTGATTTGGGTAACTACAGGATGATACAGAGTTCGATGTAATTTTTCCCTTGCTCCATATAATAAAAATTCTTGACTGTTATCTTTCTCTTCAAAAGACCCTGGCCTTCACTATAACCTCTAACAAATAAGTGTTAAGATTTCACTTTGAGAATTCTTACTCCATGTTTTTGTCTGTTTTCTCATTTCCCATTTAGCTTTTCCTCTTCTCCTTCAACATGGCCTCTCTGCATGGGACTTACTTCAGACATCCATGTTATATTTCCTGTGACTTCTGTCCTCATGTACAGAAATTCAAGTGCCTCTGAAGGCGTCTTTTTCCAGTTGGCTAGGCTAGTCCAACCAAGTCCCATCTCAGCATACTCACTCCAAAAAGCCATATTTGAGAAGTGTTCCCTAAATAATTCTGCCAAGAAAAGAGCTTCTGTCCTGTCTCCTGATCTCTTAGACCAGTGATGGTAAACTTTCTAGAGCTTTCAATGATACAAACAGACCACTATGACACACACTGCCATAGGTTTGCTACCAATGTCCTAGACCATGGTGTCTGAGCTTGAGGAGATATGGTTAGTAAAGGTCATGGTAGAGGATTATCTGGAACTTATTTTTGTGAGGCATTTACATTCACCAGACTGCTATCTGTTTAAAAGATCCATTAGCCCAGAAATTGCTGTGTACCTTTCTTTAAGAAACTTACTAAGTAAAACTTAAGTAATTTAAGCCATATGTGTTTATTTGTAAGTTTGGCAGAGTTGAATAAGGTGCAACAGTTAGTTAGTAGAATGACTAGAGGAATATTTTCTGTGGTGTCTGTAGGCACAGCTTGGAGGAAGGTAAGTTGGTTCATGTGATTACATGAAATCTTCTCACTCTACTTGAAGTGTATTCTGCCAAAAGGAAGCTAATTTTTTCTTGTTGCTCTTGAGGAATTTTATTTCCAGGAAAATAAGATTTTCTGGTAGTTTAAAATCGATGGTCTACTGAAGCCATGATTTACTCAGTATTGTCGCACACTCATAACATCTGTATACTCTTGACTTTCCTAAAGCGCTTAGGTTTGCAGAATTTTACTTTTTGAAGTCATGCTTAAAATTTTACAGTGCAGTACTCAGATGTAGATATGATCAAAACATGTGGCTTGGAGTTTACACTGCTATGTGTTTGTAAGGCTCACATATTACAATTGAATTAAAGTAAATGAAAGCAAAACCTGTATTTTACAAAAATAGCATGAAAAAGTAATTTTTGAATAATTCTTCAATCTTGGTTATTAAATGCTAATATATATTTGTAATTATTATTTAAAAATACATTAGTGTATGTTTTATCCTACATGAAATAAATACACAAAAACAGGCATTACCATTACAAGTTCACAAAGGTCACAGAACAATATTTAGGGCTGTGTGTTAGTGATCATGTGTGTTATATAAAGTTGGAGACAAATAGAACTTTGAGTAATAATTTATGTTTTTCTTCTGATATTATTATGGGACAAACCAAAGCATTTTGACTGTATTAAAAGAAAAAAATTCATTTAGTGATCATTACTTTGCTAAAATTGTACTTATATTCTTTTCTTTTTTCTCTTCTCACTGACTTTTGTACATTGAACCTAAGAAAGGAAAACAAGCCCATATTTTATGTAAAAATTCGCAAGGCAGAGAAATACTTACTTACAAATACTGTATTAGCGTCCAGACTACATAGTCAATTAATCGCATGAAACTTGAATTTTCTCATAATGCTGTAGAATTTTTATTTCAGAAGAGTTATTTTTTCAAATATTTTAAGCACTATTCTCCTCAGCTTTGAATGTTTAAATGCTAGCCCATCTTCATTGATTTTTAACCTTTTGTTGCTTCCCCTTAGCATCTCACATTACAGAACCACATGACTTAATATCTTTAAAATATTTAAGCCTTATATTTTTGACTTTTGATTATAATTTTTATTATGTGACTGGAAGGAGCTTTACAATATTAGGTAAAGCTTATGTGCAAAAATTGAATTAAAGTAAAAAAGCATATTTTACAAGAATTATCCTACCAGTGGATCATTCATAAAATTTTCTTGGATCAATTTTAGGCTTGACAGTAGTAAGTCTGGAGAAATGTCATTGCCTATGTGAAGGAGAAATGAAAACTTGGAGTCCTACAGAATCTGTCTTTCAGGATTACTTTGGATACTCATCTTTTAATTAAAATAGAATAAATAGAATGTATTTTTATTCATGGTTCTATTTATTGTCAATTTGAAATGTCTGAAGAGAAAAATACTGAACTGTATTCTTGCTAATATTTGAACTCATCTGACATAGGTTGTTCTATCATGATAATAAAAAATATGTCAGATATACAACTACCTTGGAGAATTCAAACAGAAATCCTAAAATTCCATGAGTTCTCTGAAGAAGCATTATTCAAATTTTGTACTATTCTGGGAAGTTTTGATTTTCTTTGTTCCAGGTAAGGACACAACTCATTAATTACTGAAGGAACTGCATCAAATCTACCCAGTAGCATGCATGACTAACTGCATGCCAATAGCCAGCCTTTTGGGAGACATTATTATATGCCAGAAATACTTCCACATTTGGTACGTATCGTTGAGCTCCAATCATGCATAAAATATCCAAGATATAGGTAGTCTTATTTTATACTTCAGATGATTAAATTTCAGAATCATAGATGAAAAAAGCAGAACATAGATATAAACTCAACAAGTCTGACTGCAGAGTTCACACTTATCAACCTTTGCTCTGTCCATATATTAAGAATACTTGGACTAGCAAAAAAAGTAAAGATATCACTGAAATAAAATAACTCTGTGCATGCCTAATCTGTGGGAGGGTCAGTATGAAAGCCTTGCAATGGCCTGCATGATCTAGTCACGATTGTGAAATGTTGAGACAGGGAGAGAGTTGAATGATTTTCAGATACTATGAGGGAGAACTGAGGTTTTTAGTGGAATAAGGATGCACCAGGAAGAATCTACTCATTTTTGTGACGGCATCAGTGACAGCTGATATTGATGAAGGTGTTTCTGTTTGTAATAAAGAATTTTTGCGTTTCTCTTCAGACATTCACTATATGCATCTTTCCATGTAAAATGAATGTGTACAATGAACTGTTCAATAATATTAATATCAGAATCATATTTTATTCGCAATTTACCATTGGGGTCTCAGGCAATGCCATCCTTCTTCTCTTCCACGTCGTTATATTCCTTGTAGGGCACAGGCCCAGACTCACTGACCTACCTATTGGCCTCTTAGCCCTAAATCATCTAGTGATGCTGCTAATTAAAGGATTCATAACTGGAGACATTTTTACCTCTCAAGGGGGATTTTGGAATGACATCACATGTAAATCAGTTATCTACTTGATGAGGTCGATGAGGGGCCTCTCCGTGTGTATCACCTGCCAGCTGAGTGTCCTTCAGGCCATCACGCTCAGCCCCAGAAGCTCTTGTTTGGCAAAGTTCAAACACAAATCCTCTTGTCATAACCTGCGTTCCCTTCTTTTCTTTTGGCTGTTATATACATCCATTAGCAGTCACCTTTGTATCTCCATCACTGCTACTCCCAATTTAACTTCAGAAAATATTTTGTATGTCAGTAAGTCCTGTTCTCTTTTACCCATGAACTATGTACTCCAGCACATATTTTTCATACTATTGACCTTCAGAGATATCTTCTTTATAGGGCTCCTGTCCCTCTCGGGTGGATACACAGTGATTCTTTTGTGCAGGCATAAGAAACAATCCCAGCATCTGCACAGCAACAAATTTTCTCCAAGAGCATCCCCAGAACAAAGAGCCACTAGGACCATTCTTCTGCTTATGTGTTTCTTTGTGATCATGACCAGTTTGGACATTACGTCCCACTCAAGAATTGTGTTGAATAAAAATCCAGTGGTTTACTGTATTCAAATTTTTGTGACCCATGGTTATGCCACAGTCAGTCCTTTAATATTCATCACCACTGAAAAACGTATCTTCAATATTTTGAGACTCATATGTGGAAGAAAATAAACATGTGGTTATCAGTGATGGGTATATTTCCTTAAAATAAGCCAATGCACTTGCTTTAGAATGAGGAATCATGAACTAGTATGCTGTTATGGTTTGTGTACAGATGTCCCCAAAAACCTCATGCAGTCATAAATTTTTTGAAGGTGGCTAAATCTACAGTGTGCGACTGATTTGTAGTGCAATACTGGGACTGAGAGTGCTGGGATTAAGGGTTGGTGATTTCTGGATCATTCCACTGATTGGATCGGCACCACCCTGATCCTGGTAGACCAGATAAAATGTAAGGGAAAAAGAGATGCTTCTCTCTCTCTCTCTCTCTCTCTCTCTCTCTCTCTCTCTCTCTCTCTCTCTCTCTCACTCACACACACACACACACACACACACACACACACACACACACATTGCTTTTGCTATCTTCAGCTGCCATGAACTGTTGCCCCTCCGCCATGTGCTACCCTATGTTGGAACCAGATGATCATGGACTAAAAGCTCTACAAACTGAACTGAATAAAGCTTTTCCCCTTTAATTTTGGGTGTTGTGTATTTTGTCTCAGCAATGAGAGAAAGTAACTAAGACATGACTAATCATAGAATGATTAATCATGCTCTATGGTTTAAATAAACATATGGAGTTCTTTGTGTTACACAGACAGATGGCAAGTACATAACAGAAAATTAGACCACATGCCTCTCTGAGATATAACAAAGGTTTTATATTTTCATATTTTTCACTGGATCAATAAAATGAGACCTGTGAGATGGGTCTCATTTTTCATGGCCTTGATTAACCTACACTATTTATTAATATGTGAAAACATGTCATTTTTCAATCAGTTAGTTGTCTTATTTATTTGTATTTTGTCAAACTAGAAATGTAAGTGTGTATTAACAAATATAAACATATGATTAGAAAATACACAAACCAAACTAACTTCATGCAAGTAATCAGTCCTTAGTATACCCATACTCATGATGCCATGATTTACAAGAGTCAAAGCTAGAAACAACAGAATGTCTATAACCATAAGAATGTATAAGCAAAATATAACTTTGAAATACACTGGAATATTATTCAACCTTAACTATAAAAGAACATTCTGCAATATAGTGCAATATAGGTGATCCCTGAAGCTACAATATTCAAGTAATTCACAACAGAAAAATCTTTGGAATAATCCACTTATAAGAGGTGAATTTAAGAGTAGTCTTACTGATAGAGATGGAAAATAGAATGGCATTCTAGTCAGTCACCAAAGAGGACCCTGGGAAGTTCTTGTTTGGTAGATACAGTTTCCATTCAGGGAAAAGAAAAAAGTACTGGAGATGGATGGTGGTGATGGTTGTAACACAACATGAATGCAACTCTATTGTATACTCAAAAATCCTCCAAATGGTTAATGTTTAGGTTGTGTGTATTTTATGATAATAAAATGTTTTCTCTTTTTTATTTATGTAAGAGAAAAAAGACACAGAAAAGAAAAACAAGTAGCAAAAGAGACAAACAACAATAACGAACTCAATACAATAACAGTATAGGTTTACAAAACAAGATGATAGGAATTTGACAATGGTTGTAATATTGCATATTGTTACCTTCAAAAGGGTTGCTTAGATTAACAGATATAGACATGTAAAATTGATCTAATCACATGATTATGAACTGTTCCTTTCCAATAACTAACACATTTAGTAGTATAGTCATTTTAGCTATCCTATGTGTATATATACACACACAAATTTATGTCTTTTTCTTTTCCCTTCCTTCTTTCCTCCTTTCCCCTCTCCCAATTACTTTTCTTCTTTGAACAGTTTCTTACCCTTACACAGTATTTATTGCAGATTTTGTATCATATATACCTTTTCAGTTTCTTATACTAGGGAGACAAGACGATATTTACACATATGAGTTTGATTTATTTCACTTATGAGTATAGTCTCAAGTTGCATACATTTACTTATAAAAGTCTTGATGCGTTCTTTCTTTATAGCTGAATAGTACTCCATTGTATAAAAATATCACATCTTTTTTATCCATTCTTTCATTGATAGGCACTTGGATTGTTTCCAAGATTTGGCTAGTACAAATTGTGCTGCTATAAACATGGGTGCACATATATCTCTGTGGTATGATGTTTTCAGTTCTTCTGGGAAAATATCCAGAAGTGGGATAGCTGGGTCAAATGGAATCTCTAATCTAGCTTTTTGAAGAATCTGCACACTGATTTCACAGTGGTTGTACCAGTCTACACTCCTACCAACAGTGAAGAAATGTCCTTTTTCCCCACAGCCACTCCAGCATTTGTTATTCATTGATTTCTTGATCTTGGCCATTCTTTCCAGGGTGAGATGGAATCTCAGTGTTATTTTAATTTGCATTTTCCAAGTGACCATTGATGTTGAACATTTTTTCATATATTTATTTGCCATTTGTATTTCTTCATCTGAGAAGTGTGTATTCATCTCAGATGCCCATTTTTGGATTGGGTCCTTGGATTTTGGAGACCTGATTATTTTTAATTCTTTATATGTTCTAGATAGAAGTCCTTTGTCTGAGCGACAGTTGGCTATGATATTTTCTCAATTCATGGGTTTTCTTTTCACTCTGTTGGAGATTTCTTTTGACATGCAAAAACTCTTTAACAAGACAAGATCCCAGTTGTTGATTCTGAGAAGTTTTTCCCGTGCAGTTTGATTTTTGTTCATGAACTCTCTGCCTACTGCTATGTTATCAATATTTTTACCTACTTTGTCTTCCAGCAGATTTAGTGTTTCCATTTTAGTATTTAGATGTTTGATCCATTTTGACTTTAGTTTAGTGCTTGGTGATAGACATAGATCTAGTTTTAGTTTTCAGCATATGCAAAGCCAGTTTTTCCAGCACCACTTATTATTATTATTTTATTTAAGAGAAAATGGACACAGAAAAGAAAAACAAAAAGCAAAAGAGACAAACAAACAACAACAAATCCAATACAATAACATTATAGGTTTACAAAGTGAGATGATTGGAATTTGACAGTGGTTGTAATATTGCATATCGTTACCTTCAAAGGGGTTGTTTAGATAAACAGATATAGACATGTAAAATTGATCTAATCATATGAGTATTAACTGTTTTTTTCAATAACTAATGCATTTAGTAGTATAGTCATTTTAACTATCTTATGTATACCTATATACAAATTTATGTCTTTTTCCTTATCCCTTCCTTCTTTTCTCCTTTCCCCTTATAATACCTCTTGTTATCTTCAAAATAACTGCCCATGCCATCAGGCACAATACAATCAAACAAAATACTACAAGGTAAAACCAATGAAAAACAAAACAATGGAAGCAATACATAGTAAAACCACACTGATTACTATAATGCCTCATGTTATCTTCTAAGCAGTTGCTTATATCATCAGTCATAATACAATCAAGCAAAACCAAAACAGGATAAAATCACTCAAAATGAAACAATGAAAGCAATATAGGGTCTCAAAACAAGGTGATCAGATATCAATAATGGTTACCATAATGTGTTTTGTTGTCTTTGAAATAGCTGTCTATGCCATCAAATATAATAACAAAATTAGGCAAACCGGAATAGAATAAGGCCAAACTAAACAGCTCAATGAAAACAATACAGGATTCAAATCCTGATGATAGATTAACAATGGCCATTGCCTGCCCTTTTTAGACACTTCCTCCCCTTTCATTTTTACAATATGTATTGTGTATTTTGAATCCTACTAACTCCTTTAGTTTTTTATTGTTTTGTACTAGGGAGATAACATGATGCTCACCCATGTGGCTCTGGGTCATTTCATCCATGAACATGATCTTAAGTTGTATCCATTTACCTACAAGAGGCTTGAGGTTATTTTTCTTTATAGCTGAGTAGCTTTCCATTGGATAAAAATGCCATATCTTTCTTGTCCACTACGTAGTTAATGGGCAAGCTACCCCCACTTCTTTCTGGTTCCCTGTCACATACAGCATTGTTCTCTCTCCTTTGACTTTTGGTCTATGAACCCCCTTTCAAGTTTAATGTGTTTCTTGTATAAAGCATATTGGTGGATCCTGTCTCTGATTCACTCTGCCTGTGTTTCTTTTCATTGGTGGATTTAGGCCATCTACGTTAATGGTTAAGGCCAACATGCACTGCCTCGTCTCTGCCACGCCACCTTCCTGCAGTTGGCTGCCCACTTTTCCTCTCTACTCAGTTGTCTGCCCTGCTCAGCAATATCCCTCTGCTGCTATTTCTGGAGCTGTGGTCTTTTTTATCTCTCTCTAAAATGTCCTTCAGTATTCTTTGTAGGGTTGGCTTTGTGGTCATAAATTCCTTCAGTTGTTCTTTGTCATGGAAGTATCTTGTTTCTCCATTAATTTTGAAAGATAGTTTTGCAGAGTACATCAATCTGGGTTGGAAGTTGTTTTCTTTCAGGGCTTGAAATACTTCACTCCAAGCTCTTCTGGACCTGATGGTTTGCGTTGAGAAATCTGTCGTGATTCTGATGGGTTATACTTTGTAGGTGATCTGTTTGTTTTCTCTAATAGCTTTTAATATTCTGTTCTTGTGTTGAATTTCTGGGATCTTGATTATTATATGTCTGGGTGTAGATTTATTTTGGTTATGGTTAGCTGGAGTTCTATATGCTTCACTTATCTGAAAGTCACTTCCTGTTCCCATGCTTGGGAAGTTTTCTAAAATTATTTCTGTAAATAGCCTTTTAATTTCATTTGTACTGACCCCTGATTTTTCACTCACACTTTTTATTCTTAAGTTATGTTTCTTTCAGTTGTCTTGCAGCCATTGTATTGTTACTTCCAGGTTTCTTGTTATTTTTAGGAGATCTTTCCTTTCACTATCACAAGCTGCAAACCTGTCTTCAAGGTTTGAAAGTCTATCTCTAGTTTCTTTCAAGTGGTTTTTCCAACTTTCATTGGAGTTTTTGATTTCCTGGTAATCTCTTTTAATCTGTTTCATGTATTCTAAATCTTTTTTGTATTGTTCATTCAAGGTTTCCCTCATTTTCCTATGATCAATTTTTTCATGTATGTCTCCTTTAGAGTTGCCTAGCAGTTCTTTTATTATGTTTTTCATTTCTTCTTTTAGTTGAATTAGTATTTGTTTTAATTTCTTTTATAGCCTCTTGAAGTTGTTTCTTTACTTCAGTTGCCATCACTTCAGAAACTTCAGGTGTGCTACTGCTGTGTTTGCATCTCCTGAACTTGCTCTGTTTGGACTGGAGGCCAGAGACTGCCTTTTGCTTCTTTGTCTTGACATATTCCTGGGTTCTTCTGGGCAAAGTGGTACTGGGGACCCAGACACTCCTCACATTGGCTGCAATTTCTCTAAAGTGAGACTCATTCTTCTAGCCAGTGCAGATTATGGATATCTGGTGCTTGCCACTGGGGGTGCTGTTACAGCGCTAGCCCCTGCCTTTCCCCAGTCCATCTTGGCTCCCTGATGGCTGGTACAGTGTGTGCAGGGGCAGGGCCACCACCCATGATCCTGGGCCAGTGGGCCGGTCACCCATAGACTCTCCATCACCACCCCTGGTGCGCATGTGGAGATGCTGTCTCCAGACTGAGTTAGTCACCCACAGAGACCCTGCGAGGTGGCCCCCAGAATGCGCGCAGGGACAGGGTTCAGCCTGAGCAACCTCCACAGGTCTGCACCCAGCTAGCAGTCCCCAGCCCAACTCCAAGATGTCTCCCAGCCAACTTCTTTCTCTTGTGGAAGGGTGAAGACCTATGCACACTCACCATCAGCCAGTCCAGTTCTCAAAGTCTGCTCCCCCATCCACTGCCACTCTCCTCCAATGCTGCCTCTCTTGGCAGAGACTTCTGGGGTTGCCGCTGCCATGACACCTTGATCATGTGTCCCCAGGTTCCAGCAGGTCCTCTCAAACAGTGGGTCCAGTTCTGGGCAGAGGTGCCACCAGCTACCACCTTCGTTTAAATGTTTCTTTTTACTCTTTCTGTGGGCTTCAATTCTCATTTTAGATTCTTCCTGGGTCCAGAGGACCCACTTCTTTCCTTCTT